>JAVSBS010026317.1:144523-219396 GCA_033124195.1 Coracias cyanogaster | reverse complement strand
CAGAGCCCCGGCCAACCTCACCTGCAATGGTGCCAGGGATGGGGCAGCCACCACCTCTCTGGGCAACCTGCGCCAGACTCTCACCACCCTCAGTGTAAAAAATTTCTTCCTTCTCTCTAGTCTAAATCTCCCTCTTTGAGTTTAAAACCATCACCCCTTGTCCTGTCACAACAGGCCCTGATCTTTCTGATAGTCTGCCCCCATCTTTCTGATAGTCCCATTTAGAATCATAGAATCATTCAGGTTGGGAAAAACCTCTAGGATCATCTAGTCCAACCTTCTTTGAACATCTCCCTGATCCCTAGACCATGTCTTGAAGCACCACATCTACCCATTTTTGACAGAGATGGGGACTCCATCACCTCCCTGGGCAGCCTGTTCCAATGGCTGATCACTCTTTCATTGAAGAACGTCTTCCTGATATCCAATCCAAACCTCCCCTGGTGCAACCTGAGGCCATTACCTCTTGTGCTGTCATTAGTTACCTGGGAGAAGAGACCAGCACCAGCCTCAGTACAACCTCCTTTTAGGTAGTTGTAGAGAGCAATGAGGTCTCCCCTCGGCCTCCTCTTCTCTAGACTAAACAATCCCAGTTCCCTCAGGCGCTCCTCATACGACATATTCTCCAGACCCCTCACCAGCTTCATTCATTTAAGTCCTGAAAGGCTGCAATAAGATCTCCCAAGTTCCTTCAGGAAGCAGGATGTTCGGGTGGGTGTTCATATGGTGCTAGGCTGGCAGGCAGCGTCACAAGAAAGTACCAACAGCTGCACCTTTGTGCAGGCTCCTTCCCTGGCCATGCTGTGCGGAGCAGGTTATATCAAGCCCTGCCTTAGTGGGGTGTGCTGCCTCTTCCTGCCCCCCAAAACCTGCCTCCAAACACCTTCTCGCCCCTTTGCCCACCCTGCTGCCGGGCTGAGCTCTTTCCCATGTGCAGGTGCATGTTGGAGGAAGGCTCACAGCCCACAGCCATGCATGGTCCTCCTGACCTGCAGACACGAGCCCAAGCCCATGCCTGGTTTGCAGAAAGCTTGGGTGGCCATGGGGGCAGGACAGGCTCCGTTCACCTGCATATAGAGCATCAATGGGCAGCTGTGGGCTGTCCATCCTGCCATCACAGGCACTGCCTCAGCTTGGCCAGGAGCTGCTCTGACACCATCACCCCCGAGTCCCACCTGACCCCTCCGAAGTGCACCAGCATTCACCTCATGGCTCAGACGCTGCTCCACGCTGAAGGTCCTGCGAGACTGTTTGCAATATATGGTTTCATACAGTTCCATGTGTGCTGCTTTTCAACATCCTACGTAATGTTTAGTCACATTTAATAACAATAAAAGTCTCCTTTGCAGCCGCATTCTGGAAAGTGGGGCCGATTTTACTAAAAACAATGAATGTGAATAGTTCATGGTCTTCTCGCATTACCCAGAGATTTATCACATCTCTTGCATAATTTAATCTCTACATCTGTGGGACACAAATGTTTTACATTTCTTACATTTATGGGCAGACATCGAAAACATCTGTGCAGACCCAACGCACAAAAACATCTGGAAGACATCTTTGCCTTTTTATGACATACGTCTCCTGATCTTTTGTCTGGAACAAGTGTGCTGCTATCAGTAGTAGCTTTATATGTCGGTTACTGGGCTTCCCATTTGGGCTTTGACAGGCACAGGGGAAAATGTGATCAGCTCTGAATTTCGGCCCATTTCAGCAAGTGGGGAAGCAATTCAGGGAGCTTCCCACCCACCCACGCTGTGAGAAATTGGACCAGGATGGGAACAAGGCAGCCAGGGTTTGCTGCTAGGCTTGTGGACAGGACTGTTTCCTGAAGGTTCAGGCTTGGAGCTGTGCTGAGCTGCTGCTGTCATCTCCCTGGAGTATCCCAGGCTGGTGCAGCAAAGTGCCTAAGAAGGGACTTTCTCTGCAGCCCCCAAGTAGGAGCTTGGTGAGGACTTCACATTGCGGGGGATGTGGCTTGTCCACAGGGACCTGGGGGGACTGTGTCCCCCCCAGTACTGGACATGTTGTTGCTGCTGCTGTTGATGTCCCAGCGCTTTGGGAGCCAGCACTTCCTGAGTGGGATGAAAGGCACTGACAGCACGCAGAGATCTTTTCTTCACTACACAGTTTCTGTACGTTCATGGCAGTGTGTCTGAGCCCTGCTGGTTGTGTCCAGGTCAGCCAAGGGACCAGGGCATGGCCTCGGGCAGGCAGCACCCTGGGCATGGTTTGGCCAGGGCTTACCAGCCAGTACCAGCCCACTTGTACTTGGGAGCAGCGCAGTGCCTGGCTCAGCCCACCCACCCTGCTCAGCTTGAAGGCACCCTTCTGGGATGAAGAGTGTTTAGTCGCCATTCCTTGAGATTTTAGGCCCTGCCATTTGGTCATGGGGCTGGGGAATAGGCCCTGGCTTTTCTTTCTTTAGTAGTAAGATGGAGCCATTGCAACCCACAGATGTGCTGTGGCTATTGCGGTTTGCGTTGGAGCTTTGGTTGGGAACTTGCTGTGGTGCGGAAGATGAATCAAAAAGTTGGTCTTGCCAGCATGGGCATGCTGTGGAGCAGAGGCTGATGGAAAGATCCAGAGGAGATAGTGAAGTGGCTTAGGGGCACTGAGGGGAGTGATCGCATGGTTAAAGGGCTGCGTGGGATGGACCAGGAAGGTATGTCCTCAAAAGTGTGGCAGGGAGCCAGTGTGATCAGTTGAAGAGAGAGGATAAATCATGTCACTGCTGGCTGACAAGGGGGACAGAGAGCTCAGAAGAGCTTTGGGCAAGAAGCAACACCAGCAGGGATACAACAAGAGAGATGAACGGCACACTGGGAACTTACCATGGCAAGAACAAACAGCTGCCAGCAGTTATCACCTCACGTGTGTTTAATGTAAAAGTTGGCTTAAGCAGAACTGAAAGCTTGGTGGAAACCAAACGATGAGACTCTCCTCAAGACCCTGCTCTGCTCTAGGTCATGCATACCAGACACAGATCCTGTGTGGTGCCTGTGATAGTCCTTCAGTACTGCTCCAGAGTGGTCCAGTCAGTGGGGCTGGGGTGAGCAGAGGCAGCTGCCTTCTGCATGGGTAGAGACCTGCAAAACATGTCTGGGGCAAGCAAGCCCAGCTTTTTGCAGCTAGTCATCGAATGCCCTCATTCCTACTTTTCCTGCCTGTCCCAGGAAGGAGTTCTGGTCTTCTGCCCTGGGCTGTCGGTGGCATTTGCTGCAGGATGTCTGCCCCACCGGTGCATGGAGAGTGTGGCAGAGGGGAGCAGTATCCCATCTTCGACCAGGCTCAGGTAGACAGGTGAAACATGGTGTCCTTGCAGCAGCCATTGATTTCTTTGGGGCTGTTCCTGTAAAGAGGTTTCCAGGGTGCACAGGCTGCCTGGAGGGGTCGGTTGAGTTTAACATGAACGGGCATGGGGGCACATGGCCATTCATTGAAATCTGGGCCCATCCTGTGGAGTGCTGTGCACACCCAGTCAGGTGCTGAGCATGGGCAGGCTCCTGGCTGTTGCATCCACACAGTGTAGAGCAGGCAGCTCCTGGCACCAAGCCCTAAGCCTGGTCCTGGGCAGGCAGGGTCATGCTGATGTCCATCTGATGTCTTGGGCTGGTGGCCTACCCTGAGCCACCCAGAGAGGAGGAGAGGGTGGGAGAGAACTCTGCATCACTGGGGACATGAAATAGGAGAAATGCCAAGTGTTCCCCTTGTCTTCGTGCCTTGTGAGAGTCTGTGGGGCAGCAGTGACACTCTGTGAGCAGACAAGGGGACACTCATAGCCTCTGGGTTTGTTGGGAAGATGTGGGTTTCTTTGAAAATTCCTCAACTAGCATTACTGTTGGCACAGAGTGGAGGAAGGTAGCCAGCTCCTCTGGCCTGTGAGCTCTCCCTTTGTCCTGGATGACATCTGCACAGAGATCTGAGCAATGGTGGATGCAACCCAGGATGGGCTCCAGGGTGTCTGTGGCCAAAGGTTCCACCAGGAGAGGCCCCCTGCCACAATAGGGCTCTGCACCATATGGAGACTTACTGTGACAAAAGCAGGGCTTCTTCCTGTGACAGAGCTGCTGCGGGGTGCTGGGGCCCAAAACCATCTGTCTAACCCATGCCAAACCAGTCTGCAGAACACATTCAGAAAAACCTTCCCAGAGCTTCACACTCTGCCACCACAAAACACCTGCTCACTTGGACATGCTCACCCAGCTCTGCACACTGTTCATGAGCTTGGGCTCATCTGGGCACGCTCACCTTGTCCTGGGCTTGTCCTGCCCTTGTTTGGTGTGCACTCTTCGGGCATCTGCACTTGTTCTGATGGATGGAGACCCAAGTACAACCCTCTCTTGTGCAGTAAGGACCTAGCTGTAAGGGCAGGAGGTATAATGAGGGTTGAGATGAGCCCCACCAATATCTCAAAGAACAACACAGAGCCACATCTCCTGGGCCTGTGTGCTCACAAACCCCAGCACATCCTACTTGCCCTTGGCCTTTCAGTCAGGTTTCCCTCTTGCCCTCCCCACTGTTCCTGTGCTCATGGCTGCAGCTGGGAGGGCAATTTCATTTGCAGCTCAGACCTGGCAGGTGCAGCATGTGGTGTCCCAGCCACTGCTCCATGGTGAGCACTGGGAGCACATCAGCCAGGAGGACTAGGGAAGGGATATTCCCCCTGGACTGGGCACTGGGGAGGCCAGCCCTTGAATTCTGGGTTCAGTTTTGGGCCCCTCGCTCTAAGAAGGACCTTGAGGGGCTGCAGCGTGTCCAGAGAAGGGCAATGAAGTTGGGGAAGGGTCTAGAGCACAAGCCTGGTGAGGAGCAGCTGAGGGTTGTTCAGCCTGGAGAAAAGGAGGCTCAGAGGAGACCTCCTTGCTCTTGAGCACTCCCTGCAAGGAGGTTGGAGCCAGGTGGGGTCGGGCTCTTCCCCCAAGGAACAAGTGATAGGACAAGAGGAAATGGCCTCAAGTTGCACCAGGGGAGGTTTAGGTTGGACATAAGGAAAAATGTCTTCCCTGAAAGAGCTGTCAATGCCTGGCCCAGGCTGCACAGGGCAGTGGTGGAATCCCCATCTCTGAGGGGATTTAAAGCCATGGAGATGTGGTGCTGAGGGACCTGGTTTAGTGGTGCCCTGGCAGGGCTGGGTTAACAGTGGGACTCAATGATCCCAAAGGTCTTTTCCCACTTAAACAATTCTGTGCTTCTATCTCAGAATACCTGCACTATTACTATTAATGGTGCACAGAAGCAGGAGCAGGACATAGCTAGAGGAGCTTGTCTCTTTGGGAAGGAGCAAGGCAAGGACATGCACAGCGCCTGTCCTGTGCTCACAACCTTATTAAAACAAAACCATGTGTGGGAACAGTGAATAGCAGGCGAGCAGAAGCTGTGGGATGAGGGATGTGATTCCGGTGCTACACCACAGATCCAAGTACCGCCAAGCACCATCCAGCTCGCTGGGTGATGAGCGAGGAAGGTGACTCTCCAGCAAGCGATCCCTTCTGACATTAAAAACATTCTGTTGTCTTCCAAATAAAGATTCAGCATTTCCTTTTCTTTTGCTCACTACTGGGCACTTAGAAAAAAGTACTCAGGTCAGAACAAAAAAAAAGAACCCTTAAATTTCAGAAAATTTTAAATGTTTCATGTGAGTTTTAGTCTTTTTTTTAAATTATTATTTTAAAAAGCCCCAAAAGGCAGGAACCTGTAACTTTAAACAGCATGTCATTGTGAGAGGTTTTGCACAGACGTATATAAGGGAGTTCTTTCAACATCTTCAAATTTATACCTTTCTCATTTTTTAACAAGCAAAAAAAACCCAAGCAGAATGTTCTTGCAGGTTTAAATTTTGACAGCTCTGCATTTTCCAATGCCAAAATGTTTTACTCAAATTCTGTGAATAAATTCCCAAACTTTTCTGATTGCCTGGGCAATTTCATTTGCCTGCATCCTGATATAGTGTAGGGTTATGTGAACAGATGTTATTTTTCCATGGGACACAATGTGTAAACTCAGACTTTTGGAGACATATAATTTGATCAAATGTAGCTGAATTTTCCCCAAGATAACTGGTTGTGAGCCCTTGCTCCAAAATGAAGTGGTTTGAACTTCTGAATGGTGGCTTTGAGGAGCTTTTCATCATGGATAAAGCAAAATATTTTTCCCAAAGCATTGCTGACCTGTTTAAGCCGAGCGCTTGCAAAATCTTCAAGTGGAAGCAGACGTCCTGGCAGTCAAATCTGGGGTTTGGCAAACTCTGAGCCGTGAAGGGTTTAGAGCAGAGAACTGATCGATGTTACCTGTCTGAGTTAATCACAGAGCTTCCATTTTCCATGGGATTTTGTAACACTTCTGAATTCCGGGATGGAAATAAGAAATCAGCACAGTAGCTTTTTCCATCTTCCTCCCCAAACTGGAAGAGACACGCCGAGCACATCATGGCTTGGATGGTGAGGAGGTACTGGCCAGAGCAGAGCAAAGTGTGCTCATAGTGCCTGATTTCAAGACGTATTGCAGGAGCCAAGGCCAGGGTTGGGTATCGCTGGGGTAGCAAATGCGGTGGTGGAGGTCCAGAGCAGCAGTGTGGGCCTGCTGCTGCTGATGGGGGGCTATTGTTGAGTAAGTCTGCTCCTTGCCATGGAATCATTCACTCTCACAAGCACCGCATTTGATTATATCAGCAGGATCAGACCCTTGGTTGTACCAGGAGAGCCAGACTTGTACGTCCTTCTCAACCTGGGCCAGTGCCTGCAGGCTGGAGCACAGCTCACAGCTTTGGCAAGCATCTATGGCTATCTGGCTCCTGAATCACAGCTTTAAGATGACAAAAATTTGCAGCCAACTCCCAAAAACTACCCTCCAAATCCTGATAGGCTCGAGGTGACAGGCTCAAGGCTGGCAGGTCAAGGTGACAGTGGCAGCCTTTCCACGCCCCTGCAGCAGGGGCTGTGGGAGTGGGATGGTCCCCTGGTGTGAAGCACTGTGAGGACCAGGAGATCGAGGACATGTCCATCTCAGCCTCCTGCAGAGAAGGGGCCTCCAGGGCTTTGGGAGCTGGCAGGAAAATTATAGTCAGAACTGAGACTTGGCAGGAAAGGTCTGCAGGAGGAGGGCTCCCCGGGGGCAGCCACTGCTCCCCCCAGACACAATACTCCGCTGCTTCCAAGCACATTTTTCTCAGGCAGTGCTGGATAATCTACGGGAATGTTAAACACCAAAATGAGCAATAAGCCCGGCTGGAATTTCTCTGCGGGACAAGCAATGATCTCGTGTTCCTTTCCAGGGGTAAGCAAAGGGTGGTGGAAGAGGTCAATGTTCCCAGGTCACCCAAGTGGCTCAACCCATGTTGAACGTGCCTTGGACACTTTAGGGATTGAATAATCCAAGTGAGAGGAGACCGGTAAAACCACTTCTGTGCATGTTGCAACCTTGCTTCGCTGTTGAGAACAGCAATTCTCCTGCAAGTTATGAAGATTGCTGAGCCTGCCTTTCTCAGCAGCTCTGCAGCTCTGGAAAAAGCTTTTGTGTCCCTAGTGCCACCAGTCTGCTGTGTCCTCCTCCATAGCCAGGCCCTGTGCCAGGGCAGTGGGAACCACAGCTGGAGGATGGAGGCTCTCCTCCCTGGGACACCGTCACCCAGTAAAGAAAAAAGCCATCTTCTCCCTCGGAGCAGAAGTTTGGTGTCCTGCCATGGTGGCTCCTATCCCCATCCCAACATCCATAGTGTTGGATAGGGACACTCTGCATTCTGGATCCCAACTAGCTTGGGGCACAAGAACAGCACCTTCAGTCACCCAAAAATGACCGGTCTCTGCACCAAAGTCATGGCCACGTGTCTCCCCTTGTCACACAGGGGACAAGCAATGCCTTATGCAGAGCAACGTGCCACCTCATGGCTAGGGGGCATGTCCCCTGTGTGGGTATTTCTCCTAGAGCAAAGCCAGTGCTCAGGGTGCAGCAGGCAGGAGTTAGGGACCCAGGTCACCATGTGCCCATAGCTCACTGGGCAGGTGACGCACTGCTTGTGCCAACAGGGTCTCCACAAAACCTCTGCCCAGGTTAATTGCTGAGCCCTGCATGTGTCCAGAGGATGTGCTAGCATACAGCTTCCAACACTGAAGCATGGAGGCACATCCAGTCAAGGCCAAAAGCCTCTGGGGCTATGGGGAGGTATTGTGGAATTCATTTTTTCCTTCACAAAAACATAGTATTTTCATCTTTTTAATCAAGTGTTCCTGTTTACATGGGAATATGACAGGGGTTGTTTATTTATTTGCTTTTAATAACTGAGTAATGTTTACTTCTGAAGGATTCTCCTGGTTTTCTTCCATGAAAATCCTCCCAAAAGTTCAAGGGAAGAAAGATGAGGTGTTTGGTTTGTTTTTTTTCATTACAATTTCTACTTTGACCAGAATACTACTCTCCAGTAAGGGACGAAGTATCTGCTGAGCCCCTGGGGTTCAGTGCTGGGTGACAGATCTTGCTGGTGCCCGTTGGAGCTGCAGGCATTTGCAAACGAGCAGCACCTTCCTGGATCTGGACTCATTCGGGGCAGTGGGACTGGCGTGTTGAGATTGTTCGTGCTCCGAGCCGCTCCAGGAAACCTCCCTCGGATTCTTGGCGCGGGTCTGGGCTCTGTGATCTGGCATTGACCCCCTGAAAGGCACATGGAGGCTCATTATCATTTGCTGACCCAACTCCTGTTTTCATTCCTCGTGACAGGAATCTGCACAGTGTTTAATGCAAACAGAGGAAACACATTTATTGCCCTTTCTAAAAAATTCTGATGTTTCAAAGCCATGTTCAGAAAGCCAGGGTGACTAAATTCTTCTGTCTCTGCAACTCTGTCTCCAGATACTTTATACTCTGTAGCTGGGAAAACATCTTTAAAAAATCTCCCTAGGAGATATTTCTTTTACATGTCTAGGACCTTCACCAAGGGGCTGTTGGGCTCAATGTAAGGTCAGTCCTACTGTCTGCTCACAGGAACAGTCAGTTCTGTGAAGGAAACTGTTTCTGCTGTAATTCTCTCCTGCAGAAACCAGATTTGACAGTATCTTGATCTTCTCATGACATTTGCTAGATTTGTGGGTCTCCACCAGCCTGCGTGGCCACGGGGCTGGGCATCCTCAGCCAGCACCCCAGCAAATATGGGTTTTTCCATCTTTTAGAAGGGTAAATAATCACTAGAGCACTGCTAAACAGAAAGCTGATCCCAGCGACAGGCAGCTGTTGAGTCAGCTGAGCTGCTCATGGTGTACTGTGAGTGTGGCTCATCAGGAGTGCACCCTCAGCAACTTTGCTGATGACACCAAGGTGTGTGGTGTGGGTGACATGCTGGAGAGAAGGGATGTCATCCAGAGCGACCTTGACAGGACCTGAGAGGTGGGCCCATGCCAACCTCATGAAGTTTAACAAGGCCAAGTGCAAGGTCCTGCGCCTGGGTTGGGGCAATTCCAAACATGAAGAAGGACTTGGGGGTGTTGGTGGATGAAAAACTCGTAGTGTGCACTCACAGTCTAGAAAGCCAGTTGCATCCTGGGCTGCATCAAAAGAAATATTGCCAGTAGGTTGAGGGAGGTGATTCTCCCCCTCTACTCTGCTCTCATGACACCCCACCTGGAGTACTGCATCCAGCTCTGGGGCTTCCAGCATCAGAAAGACATGGATCTGTTGGAGTGGGTCCAGAGGAGGGCCATGAAGACGATCCAAGGTCTAGAACCCTTTGGCTCTGAGGTCAGGCTGAGAGAGCTGGGGTTGTTCAGCCTGGAGAAGAGGCTTCCAGTATCTGAAGGGGGCCTGCAGAAAAGCTGTCTTTTGACAAGGGCTTGTAGTGATAGAGCAAGGGGTAATGGCTTTAAACTGAGAGAGGGAAGATTTAGATTAGATGTAAGGAAGAAGTTCTTCACTGTGAGGGCGGTGAGACACTGGCACAGGTTGCCCAGAGAAGTTGTGGATGCTCCATCCCTGGAGGTGTTCAGTATCAGGATTGATGGGGCCTTGAGCAACCTGGTCTAGTGGGAGGTGTCCCTGCCCATTGTAGTGGTCTTGGAATTAGATGATCTTTGGGGTCCCTGCCAACCCAAACCATTCTATGATTCTAAGAACACCTCAGCACAGCAGCAGTAGGGAAATGACTGTCCTCTCTTGAGAGCCTTTCTCTGCTTCAGCATCCATCTCCAATCCCTGATTTTACTTCCTCCTCTGAGAGCTTTGACTACAACCTGCTCACAAGCTCACAGCTTGAAAGAGCTCCAATATTCACTGAATTTCTACTGGGACACTGTTGCATGAAAGACAGCCAGGTCACTTCTCTAAGACATTGTGATCCTGGGGTCTCCCACCTGATATGGTGGGTGCCCATGACCAACAATAGTTAGGAGGGCTATGGCATATCTGCTTTATTGATGCACTCAAGGAGGCAGGGCTAAATTACTTCGTGTGAAGCTCCTAGATGGTGTGGAAAGGGTGCTTTCAGCAGCAAATGGATGAAACTCAGCATCAAAGAGGCTTTCGGGGTTTTACAGAGGGCAGAAGACTTCAAAGTAAGACTTCTCTGGTTCATACACACTTCAGCAAACTGGATTCATCTCTCATCTTATACCTTATACCAGTTTTACTCTGGTTTAATGCCACTGACCGATGGATCTCGTAGGCTCAGATGAGATCAGGATATCATTCAGTCAATGCAGACTGCGAGACACCCTCTGCTCTGGCAGGGCTACAGCCAAAGGGGAGCCTGGCCATGGCATCACGTCACCTGCCATGTGCTGGCACAGACCTTGGGACCTGAAAGGCAAAGAGTATTTTAATCAGATCAGAGCTCTCTGCTTGGAGGAGCCTAAAGGATAACACATTGTTCTGAGGGTGCTTCACTGCTCTAAGTGCTGTGATCTGTGAAATCATGTCAGGAAACCCATTTTGAGCAGCTTCAAACACATCTGCCGTCTTTAAGGGTTTCGTAATTTCCAGTTTATCACAGCAGAGCAATTTACTCTTGCATCCTCACAGAAACTGAGAAATACCATTAAAATACTCAGCATGTGGGTCCACCTAATGCTTACTGGGCCTGCCAGAGAGACTCAGTCGCTTCCTTGAATGCTGCAGTATCGCAGATCTTCGGCATCAGGTTGATGCCTCTGATAAGCCTGGGCTGGCACAGCTCTGCTTTTTGCTGTACAAATGAAATCTTAGTCCAGGAGATGGCAACAAGCCTTAAATCAGGTGAGCGGGGGTTTTCTGTAGCTCCAAGATGTCTGTTTGTGGGATGGGGTTGAAGCAAAGTTTTCCTCTGGATATCAGCCTGTTGCACAAGACCTCGCAGATGCATTGCTTGCCTCGTGCTCACCCAGAGGAACATGGGCTGCTCAGGACTTTGCCTTTCCTCCAGATCACCCCATTGCTCCTGCGTCTGCAGGATCAGCAGATGTGCTGGTGCTTGTCTCAGCGGGTCCATGACTATTTGCTGTTACCAGTTGACTTCCTGAGGGGGGTCTGACAGTGATGGGCAGCGCTGCTCGTCTGTATTGCTTACACAAAGGGTAGGGAGCACACAGCTCAAAATCCCTGCACTTCAGTTAAGTGAATTGTGTATCTTACCAGGATGGCAGATGAAATAAAGCACTGCCACGCCGAGAGTGGCTTCGCAGTCTGACCCTGTCCTCAACATAAAGATTAAGGGAAGCTGTTCTGGTTCAAGTGTTTAAGTGGGTGCCTCTATAATTGAATTTCATGCTTGTTCATTCCCTCTGAAGTGGTGTACGCAGGCAGTCACCTGAAAGGGGGAAAATCTTGCTCAAACCCTCTGTGAACTTTCCTGCATTCAGCGAGATTTTTAATAATGGGTGAATCCTGCTTCAGACCCCTTTGACCGTGGGATGCTGATGAGAAAGGGCTTCTTTTTGTAAATATTTCTGAGGACAAGGGGTCACTATGATCTCCTTATGTCCAAATGACCTGAAATGTGTTGCACACATTAGAAGTGATGCACGCACCTAAATTAATGTCACTGAGTAAGTAACAGTGAGACCTGTGCACTTCCTCTGCCCACCTGGCCCTTGTGAGAAGCTTTGATGTCTTCAGATGAAAGCTCCTGAGTAAGCACCAATGTTCCCGTTATTTGTGGCCATTGTGCCTCAAAGCCTTTGTAACCGTGCACCTGAACCACCTGTTGAGATGGCTCCATAAGGTCTCCCCATGGACACTTGTGCTGGGATGGCATCAGTGGGCCATGTGTGCACTCTGTGCCAAAATGCTTCTCTGGTGACATCATGAGCATCATGGCCAACAGTGTCACACCATTGCAGTCCAGTGTCTGGTCCACATTGGGCACTAGTGAGTCACAACAGGGTCCAGGGTTTTCCTACATCAGGCCCACCAGTGTATGGCACTGACGGGTAAGTGATGACTAGGGAGGATGCTCACACGATAATTGGTGGTCGTCCTTGTTGGCTGGCAGGACCATTGGTGCACTTAGCTGTGGTGGCCAGTGGGATGAGATTCATCCCACCTCCTCTGTGTGAGTGCCCATCTGCAGCCACAGAGCAGGTGACCTGGGCCCCGCTGGCTGCACGTGCAGTGGGTGTGATTGCTGGAAAGCAAAACAACAGCAAGAGCAGAGGGAAGGCCTTGCTTCATCCTGCCTGCTTTGTTGCGTGCTCAGGCGGCCAGGGATCCTGCTCAGAGGGCCTGGAATTGCGTGGTGTGGAGGCAAGGGGGTTCTGCAGACAGCAGGAGCATGGGTTGTGACCAGTCTGCTGCAGTGACATGTCGAGCATGTGGAGCTGTGGTCTTGAGCTGCCCTTGCATTTGTCCTTACTGTTTCTATAGGCAGGCTGGCACCAGTGGTGATTAGAAACCACTGATGTCCACGACAAGTGCATTCGTGGCCAATATAAAAGCAGCAGTTCTTGTGCCATCCTTGTCCAGCAAATGGAATATCTCCTTCTCCTGCAGAGATTAGTGCAGGTGTGCTGTCAGAGGACATCCTGTTCCCTCCCAGATTCCTTTTGGGGCTAAAAAAGCCATGTTTTCTGCCTCTTTCCAGCAACATTTAAGGAAATCTCTCTCGCTCTCTGTGGCTGCAGTGTGTAACACACACTCCTGCAAACTCAGCTTGGCTCAGTCAAGACGGTTTCCAAAATGGGAGCCTGCAGTAGAGCCCAAGGTCCTCACCATGACCTGCAGGCTGTAAATCCTTCTTCAAATGGAGCCAGGCTCTTCTCAGTGACAACTAATGATAAGACAAGGGGCAATGGGTGCGAGCTGGAGCATAGGAGGTTCCACATAAATATGAGAAAAATCTTCATGGTGGGGGTTACAGAGCACTGGAACAAGCTGCCCAGAGAGGTTGCAGTTGTGGAGTCTCCTTCTCTGGAAACATTCAAAACCTGCCTGGACGCCTTCCTGTGTGACCCGATCTAGGAGATCCTGCTCTGGCAGGGGGATTGGACTAGATGATCTTTCAAGGCCCCTTCCAATCCCTGGCATTCTATGATTTTGTGAAATCTTACCTCACAAATCTGACCCTTTCATCCCAGTTGTCTCCCACTTCTCCATCTCTTTCTGGTGTTGCCTAAACAGTCTTTTTGGGTGTTATCACAGCTATCAGTGTCGCTTTTCGCCATGGTGACATGATGGGCTCTGTGTGCCCCCTGGGCTCAGAGGTCTGTGCTCACCAAAGGAAAACCCTTTTTCCTCCAGCTGAAAGGTGACTTGAGGGCTTAGTGCCTTGTGCTTTACTCAAAATGGGATGGTGATATAGCGAAGGGTAACTGGTGAGCTCCAGGGCCTCCTGGTTGAATAAATCCCCTTCAGTGTGCATGTTTACATATATAGATCTATACATACACACGTACATATATATGTATCTATATTCACTGCATTCGTGATTTCAGGTCTTGTATCCCTTCTGGGTCACCTCTATGCATCCAAGGTGATGTTTGAGGTCTCAGTGTGCACGTGCATTCCACATGAAAAGCTGCCAGACCCTCCTCCTGCCCTCTCCTCTTGAGGCAGTAGGACAGCAGCACTGGCTGCAGTGAGGATGAGGATGTTCACTATGCACTGAGCAAGTCCTGCTCCAGATCTCAGCTGCACTAGCTCATTACAACCTGAGGAAGAAACAGGTGCCCAAAGGACCTTCCCTGGCACACCCAGAACATCCTAGGGAGCTCAGTAAGATTCCACATAGCCCCAGAAGATGCAAGGACAGATGGCATCTACGTCATCTTCCTTGCTCCTGCTGACCCTAAGGATGTGTATAGATCACAATGGGCTTTTGGGCATGTGTTTGTGAAAGAATTATTTAGGAAAGTCTTTGTTCAGAGGAGTCAACCAGCATTGCTTGCTCCATAGCAGAGGTGTTCACCTCCCCTGGTCCTGCCCCTCAGCCCACTGCTGTTCCCGCCTGCCTGGCACTTAGCTCTTGCAGCAAAATCTGGCTGTGCAGGCGGGCTGTGGGGCGATGAACCCATGGCACACATGAGGCTTGTGCCACAAAGAGTTTTGGGTAATGTGTGTAAAATAATAAACGTAAAAATTTATATTTAAATAAATAAATTTAATACGCTTATAAAAATAAAATATTTTTATAAGCTTATCAAAAATAAAATAAAAATAATTAAAGTAAAATAATAAAATGTCCCTTACATCCAGATGCTGGAGTCAGTCAGAAGCAAGTGCAGGCACAGACTCAGGGTCTTAGCCAGAAAGGTCAAAAGCTGAGACTGTTCCCAGTAAAATAAGACAAAAATTATCTGGCCACTGGCAGAAGGAAAAGGTGATCCTTTGCTCCTTGTGGCATTTGGGCAGCCGGCAGCAGCGAGGACCCCAGGGGGATGCAGATACCTTGGGAGGGAAGAGCAGATGCTGTTGACAGTGCAAGATGCTGGAAAAGAGGTGAACTCTCCAGCGCGTCCTTCTGTCTACGCGCTGGGGGGACTGGGAGACAGAGGTGTGTGGTGTTGATATTGGCCAGACACCAGGAGATTTCCTGTTCTTCGGAGAGCCCATGTCAGCAAACCACAGCTCTGCAGACAGCAGCACAGTGAAGCTGTCCTGCAGAGCTGGTCTGCAAGGCCAGGCTGCCGCTGGTGAGCAGGAGGGGATGGTTGTGAGAGGTGGACACTGCTGCACAGCCTGTCCTGAGGAGGTCAGGGGCGAGAGGTAGTGCAGGCACAGGCAGGTTTCACATTTCTCCCAGCTGTTTTTCTACCCTCTCACATTCTTCTCCCCAGTCTGCCCCCATCATCATGGAAACAGGTTGGTCCATCAGGGGATGGAGCCAGTCAAAGCCGAGTGCAGGGCCACAGGAGTGCCCTTCTCCATTGCCCCCCATTGACAGGAAGACAAGCTGTGGCTGCAGCCCCAGGACACCTCCCCGAGCAATTCTCTACTCTGTAGCCCACTGCCCAGCTGAGGTGAGGCCCTGAGAACCCACCAAGCCTCCTCACTCAAGGGTGCCAGCAGCCAGCCCCAGGCAGCATGCCCTGTGGAGAGCCCAACAGGCCAGGGCTGATGTTCCTAAAGAAGGGCCCAGCTGAAATCCCATCACTGCATCTCCTTCCACCCGTGCACACCAGAAGAGCACATCTCTGCCCCATCTCCTGCACCAAGGGCACTTGCTGGGCAGCTGGGCTGGTGGTGGAGCTGCCATATCCCTCGAGAAAGGCAGAGCATCTCTGTGCTGAAAGCAGGGTGACACAGAAGGCAAGATTTACAGCTCCATTGTCCTGTTGCCAGTAGACGTTTGACCAGCACCCCTACACATGACATTTGTTTGTTCAAATGTAACACAATTCATAGACTCTTTGGGAGAGTGTTGATGCTGTGACATTAAGCAGCCGATTACTCCCGTGCTTGGCAGGCTCGGAGTCCCGCTGCGATATGGCTCGTGCCCAGCACCTTCCCCAGCAAAGTGCATTGGCATAAATATGTGAGCAACGCAGGTGACAGGCACCGCGGCTCTGGCCGATTATCCATTGCTTTTATGTAATTTATGCTCCAAAAGTAACTGTGCTCAATCTTGTCCGTGAACTTGATTCCTTTCATGTGGTTTTCTGTGCTAACGAGATTAAATCAGTTCCAATAGGCACCGTTTTAATGGAGATGATAAACTTTTATTGAACTCAAGCACATTAAAATGAAATGTAAGCAATAGGTGACTTTAGCATTAGTCTAGAGTCTTTTCCAGTCTGGATCAAGCCAGCATACCTTCCCTGTGAAGCAACAGCCAGCACCCCAGCACGTTTTATGAGCTTCTAAAAGGGCCGAAAAATCCTTCCCCGAGCCCGCTTCCATGTGCAATGCTGCCGGGGCAGCATTAATGGGAGCAGCTCCGTGACCTGGTGCTGCAGCCATGAAACGAGGCGTAAACACGGCTAAGTACAGGACTTCACATCTCCCGAAAACAGGAAAGCAGGGGATGGGTAATTTGGTGTTTTACAGCAGCTTTGTCTGCTAATCTGTGATCTGTTTGGTCTGCCAGGAGGATTATTATGGTGGGTTTACTGAAGAAGTGCCAAAAATGATGTTGAATAAACTGTTTACACAATGTAACTACAGGCTGGAAAGCTAAACAGAGAGTCCCAAACTCAGCCCCATTGCAGGTTTGAAGAAAAATAAACTTCTCGACACTTTCAACTGGACGCTGCCGCTCTGCACAGCCTGCTCTGTTTGTTGAATATTAAAACATAAAATTAATGTGTTTCCCCCTCTTTCTGGGGCTCTTTCCAAAGGTCTCATGGTTGGAAACATGATCGGATCATTTTGAGCTCCTTGGCTGTCCTTGGAATTCACTGTGATCATTTTATCCATTATAAAATATTCAGGTTTCAGAATGGCTATAAGAAAGACTATCACTCTTTAGAAGTGGGTTGTGTAATATTATTTTTAAGAGGACAGGAAGAGCTAGTGCTTGTCCGTTGCTCTCCAAGGAATATAAGGGAGATCTGGGGGACAAAAGTTCATGTGTGGCACATGTGGCAGGTGGACATACGAAGTGCCACCGTCATCAGTGGGTGGGTGATGCAGGAGAGTTATCCACCAATGTGAAGGACAGTCTGGATGGAGGCAGGATCTTTTATCCCTTTCCTCTGCTTTTGCCCGTCTTTGACGTGAGTGTATTCATTGCCGAAGAAAAGGCTTCAATGGAATTTGGAAAAATTAGTGGTGTCAGCTTTTTGGCTAAGGAATCGCATGCAAACCACTCTTGTATTCTGATTATTTCTGTTAGCCATAGCCTCCCCCAGCAACCCAGACAGCTTCTCTAGCACATGGGATAAGCACGCAGCTTGTGGAGGACCCATCAGTTACAGCCAGCGTTCATTCTGAGTCCTTGGTTTAGTGCCTGAGGGTGTGGATTGGATTTTTTAATTCTGGTGACATAAACAGGGCATAACTGGCACTGGCAGCAACTTTTGGGCCCCATGCAGGACGGGTCTTTGGTGCTTGTGCAGGATTTGTGGGTAACATATTCCATAGAGATCAAGGAACCACACATGTGCTGGCCATCCGCGATAGAGTGGTAGGACAGCACGTGCCTGGCACTGCTTGCATGAAGGCTGCATTAATGTTCTCTGAACATTAATGTGAAAAAAAGGAGCACTGGTAAAATTAGCATGGGCTTTCAGAAGTCCCTCAGAGAGGTGGCTGAAGGAGCTGGATCATCTGGGACACAGCCAGGGGTCAGTCAAAACCTGGAGGCAGGAAGGGAGTAAGATCTCTTTGTCCTGGTGCAGACTTACAACAAGGCTTCTAGATTCCCTGCCAGGTTCTGTGCTATCAGTTATTGTTATGGATTTTGCATAAAAATGAAGGGAAATGATACAAAAGTGCAATATAGAAAATGTCACTTGGACCTGCCTGTTCAGTTTAGCTTGGTCCTCTGTGGGTATGCTTTGTGAGATAGTTTTAGTCGAATGAAGACACTGTTTGTTTATTTTTTTCTGTAGGAACCAGCTTTATTAATTGCACAGCCTTACTTTGCTCTCTGAGATCTGTGACTAGATACAAGGCTGTGGTGACATTACACAAACAATCATGTAGACGCTGCAGCATACAATGTATTTAGAAGTGGGAAACAATTAGTAATTAAATGCAATTTCATTTTTCAAAAAGACAGCAAAACCAGCAGATCTATCTTCATAGCAATGCATGAACGGTCACTACAGGGTTAGTTTCCACCGCAGCACCCAAACTCAGCAGAGTCTGAGCACCAAGCAGTATCACCCACAGTACGGGCTGACCAGCAAAGCCTTCTCCTGCTGGCTTCTCAGCAGCTTGCTGACAGCAGAGGAATTTGGAGACGTGCGAGTCAGGCGTTGCAGTGTCCCAGCACCAACAGCCCAGGAGAGGCAAGGTCCCTGCTATCCACTCTGGTGGCCAGGGCCAAGGTGACCTCCTGACACAGGGCCCAGGGCAGTCAGGGAGTGCTGGGGCTGCAGCATGTTCCCCATGTCATGGTTCTTCTGGGCTGAGAGAGCAGGCACAGGCTTGGGACACTGCGGTCACAGCACTCGCTGGGGACAGCCTGGCATTATGTCAGAGGTGCTTGAGAAAACATGATTTTTCAGTCCCTTATATAATTGGGTGAATTTGTTACAAGAGACGCAAGAGTGGAAACCCAAACCTAAGATTGAAGCACCCTCCACAAGTAATCCCACAAATCTCTGAAGGACAGGCTTCCCAGCAATGCCTCGATAAGAACTGGTGCAAACCAAGAGTTTCCCCCTCATTTTGCTTTTCAGAAGGACTGAACTTGTCCTTGCTGAAGCTCTCCTGAATTATTCAGCCCAAAGGGTTAAGGTCTGGCAGTGTTGTAAGCAACTGAACAATGGGTCATATCATGGAAACTGTCAGGCAACCGTAAATAGAGCTGTTATGATCTGCATAGTCTGCAATGCTCTGGAAACCAGGATGAGCAGTAAAGGGAAAAAATTCATAGAGCCCATAGAGTTGTTTAGGTTAGACAAGAACAGAGAGGACCGCAGGGAGCTGAAGAAAGCCAAAGAGCACTGAGGGATAGAGGCGGGTGCTGGAGGGTAGAGCAGGGCCAGGAGCCCACCACAAGGAAGATGAGGATGGGGCAGGTCAGAAGGCAGTCAAGGAGGGGTGATGCTTGGTTCTTGGCTCTTTGGGAAGTTCAGTGAGCTTGTCTGACGGCAGCTGGTGACCCCACCTTTCCCCCAGCCCTTCTTCTCGTCTGGCCTCTTCAATATGCCCAGAGAGCAAATAACTGGATTAGTGTTTGCACTGATTGGTTTAGCAATGAGCCAGGAGTCAGGGCTGATGTGGGGGTTGCAGATCCTCACAGGGGAGCTGAACTCCACCCCCTACCACTGACCAGGGGCTGCAGCATGGGGATGTCTGCTCCTTCCCCAGACAGCATCCCAAGTATCCCAACTGAGGCAGCCAGCAAACGTGGACTGAACTTGGAGCTCAAAAGCTTCAAAGTGAGTTGGAAACTATTTTATCACAGCAAGATCAGTGCAAGCCACAGTGCTGGATGTGTTCAGGACTGGGGCTGAGCAGCTCTTACGGGAAATGGCTCTTAATGTGCTGTCTGAGCGTGAGCCTGGCGCAAGGACGGAGTGAGGAGCACTGCGCTATGTAGGAGGTCAGGCCCAACATCCCTTTGGCCTCCAGCTCTACAGGCAGATGCTCAGCTGGAATAGTGTTATAGCCACAGAGCCTGAGTGATTTATACCACTACAAGAGTTTTTCTTTCCGTTCTTCCTCCCCACTGCCCTGCTCTCCCTCCTTCTCCATCAGCCCTGATGGGCAACTGAAGGGCAATGGGAGAATCCAAGTGCCCACGAGCACTGATGCCCCCAGCTCAGACATGTCATAGGGGATGGAGCCTCAGGGGACACTGCTACCCCTACACAAGGGGTCACCAAGGCAGTGGTTTGTCTGCTGGTTCATGGCCTGTCACTTGCTGGTCATGTCTTCAGAGCCACCTGGGGACAAAAAGCAGCTCCAGCTTGGTGCAGAGAAAGCCCAGCCACCTTGCGCCCGGGGTAGCTGCCTGTCCATTCCTCCCAACATCCCCACGTCGCTCCTGTATGAATTGTGCTCATTGTGCCTATGAGCTCCAATGACATCCTTGTCACACCATGACCCACACAGCCTCCCCTCATACCCCTCTGCTCGCCTCATCTCTAGCTATTGTCATGGCTAAGACCAGTGTCCTCCATGCCAGGCAGGGACAGGAGCTGTGCTTGGACAGACTCTCACTCCTGGGGTCGCTGGAAGATTTTCCGGGGCAGGTTTGGGGCAGGTCCATGCCGAGGAGAGCTCCAAGGCATGGAGGGACACCCCCATGCTACGTGGCACAGTGCTGACCTGAGTATTTCCACTGGCCTTTTCTTGACCATTTTTGGTCCCTTTCATTTGTTTTTGAATCAGTTCCTCCTCTTTGCCCAAGTTCTTTGCACTAATTGGGAACTGGCTCCTCTCGGGGTGGGAGGTCTGTCAGGACTGCTTGTGACAGATTTACTTTGTCTTTCTGTCTCTGCATTTTGGCAGTTAGGTTCTTCTGCAATGTTCTGGACTTGGATTTTGCTTCTCAGTGCTGATATCCTCACAATAGGCAGCCTATGGATTGACTAAATTAAAACATAATGAGGTGGAATGCAACTGGCAGCTCTGCAAGATCCCCATCAGCATGGCGGTGGCTCGCCAGCGCACAGCTGAGCTGCATCTGATGGGGAGCGCGAGCAGATGATGGCCCCAGCGCTGCTGTGGATGGGTGGGAGCAGGCAGGGGCAGGTGTCCTGCTCAGCGTGCTCAGCGTGCTCAGTGATGGCACTCACACCTGGGCACAGACACCCCGCTGCGGGCAGAGCTGCGGGCGCTCGTGGAAGCAGCGTGTTGAACAAGGAGTGAATGCTTTGCAGGTGTGAAGTGGTGCTCAGCATAGATCAAGGGGTGCAGGTTCAGAAGGAGGTCAAGTCGGTGAGCTGTTGGTAAAAGGCAGGAGATGTAGCTGTTCCTATTTCAGCAGAGTTGATCCTGGCACCCTATATGCTCTGTGTGCATCAATCCTCTTCACAACTGGAGCCTCTTCTCCATCCCATTGCCACGTAATGAGTGATACAAAACCTTCTAGGGAGAGTCCCTTCTGCTACACAGTGCCTCTGTGTTCATGTTAGCATTGCATCTTGGAGACAGGTGTCTGTACCATTGTTCCTGCTGGCTCGCTTGCCGTCACTTCAGCTGTAGCGTGTCCATACAGACATGTATCTCTACCAGCGCACCCTTTCCTGCTTCCGCTTCTCCCCTTCTGCAGGGCTTCAGAAGGAGATGCAAACTCAGGGAAGGCTTTTGAGAAATGGGTAACATGGGCTGGGGTCACAGCTAAGTGTGGCCGTGATGGGAATGCAGGCAGGAAGCAATTGGAAAACAGTGAAGAAGGGTGAGAAAGCGCTTTGCTCTCCCTCCTGAGGATACTGCTGCTCACTGCAAGCTGCCTTAGCATGCTGACCTGCCTGCCTGCAGCCCTGGCCAGGCTCTGCAGCCTTCCTGCCTGCTCTGCCTGCCAGACCTGGCAGCTGGAGCAGGAAGGCGCTGAGGGGTGTATGGCGTAGGTGCTGTTTAGTTTGGGTCAAACACGCCAATCAGCATCACGACAGGAAAACTAACGTGGCACATACACATGTGAGAGCTTGCTGACGTTTCCTGAGACAGCTCTGACCGTCAGGCTGCAAGCAGGGCTGGCCAGCTGTGGTCAGGCCACAAGACCTCCCCAGCACCCTGGCTGCAGGATGAAAGGAGGAGGAAAGGAGAAAGGAGGAGAAAGACAAGCTGGTCAGCAAAATCCAGGATGAACCACAGGAGGGGACTGCCCAGGGTCTGCCTGGACATGGGTGAGGTGAGCGGATAACCACTCCCTCCTGGGAGGGAAACAAGCAGGTTGAGGATGAGAATCACAGAATAGTAGGGGTTGAAAGGAACCTCAGGAGATCATCCCGTCCAACCCCCTGTCAAAGCAGGTTCACTGAGGGCAGGTTACACCAGAACCCATCCAGATGGGTTTTGAAAGTCTCCAGAGAAAGAGATTCCACAACCTCCTTGGGCAGCCTGTTCCAGTGCCCCGTCACCCTCACGGTGAAGAAGTTTCTCCTCATGTTGAGGTGAAACCTCCTGTATTCAAGTTTATGCCCTTTGCTCCTTGTCCTATCACCGGGCAGCACTGAAAAGAGACTGGTCCCATCTTCCTGACACCCACCCTGCAGATATTAGTAAACGTTGACCAGATTCCCTCTCAGTCAACCCCCATGGAAAGGCAGTACCAGGGCGAAGAGCAGGAGAAGGCTGGCATCAGAGCAGGAGAATGAAGAAACTCCCCCTGAGCAGTCTCTATGAGGTACTCTGAAGTGTCTATCAGGGCATTTTCCCTCATTTCTCATAAACTTCCCATAGTCAGTGAAGCTCTGTGGGTCTTAGGGATCTGGACATATTCTGCATCCCTTCTCCCTGAGGTGTGGGTACCCACCATGCCCGTGGGAAGAGAATTTCTGAACAGAAACAGAATTTCAGAACAGTTTCACCTCCAAACCCATCTATGCTCCTCTTCCAAGGTAGTAGGACAATAGCAGGACCACAAGTAAAGTGGCAATAAATCCCAGGCAAATCCCAACAGCAAGGCAGGGAACCATCAAACTTCACCAATGCCTATATAATGCGTATTAATAACTGAACTAGGTAACTAAGTAAAGCCAGAGGGGTGGTTGGAGAAGGGGTTCAGAGATTCATTGCTGGCTAGCCCTAGAAGGGATGTCATTTGGCTTGTCTTCCTGCGCAGAGTAGGCCAGAGTGTTTCCCCAAGTGAGTACTTGTAGAGCACGTATTTTCAGCAATCATTTGTATGCATTTTTGAGTTGGCAATGGTAGGAGCTCCACCCACAGCCCTAGTTGACTTGTTCCAGTGCATCTTATTCTATATCAGATCATCAAATTAACCTAATGATCAGCTTGATTAAATTATAGTAAATCAAGTAACAGATCCGTGTCAGCTTTCTGGAAAGACATCAGTCTCCTTTAGCTCTGAACTTCCCAAATCAGCTATCATTTGACTAGCTGTGTCTCTTCTAACCCAATGGGGATTTTGGATCAGACGCCCTCCTGAAGTCCCTCCAACCAACATTTCTTTGCTTCTATTAATAGATTGTTCTAGAAGAGTCAACTCTTTACATGGGCTTCAGCTTCTCTAGGGGACCACTCTGCTCAGTGGTGCTCCCAGTTGATGCAGTTCGACCAGAGCAGCACTGAGGATGTAATGGTCTGTCTCGTTCTTTAAACCTGGTGTCATGTGCAGTGACCCCACCCAACCAGGAAGAGTAGAGCATGTCATATTTCACATTCGAATGAGAGGCCTGCATGAAAAGACTGGGATTTCTTATATGCATTAAACATAAAATTTGTTGCCTACCAATTTCGTATGTGGAAGAGAAGGAAAACCAGAGAGGGAGGGAGAGGTTTCAGAGAGCAAAGCTGTGGTAGGTGTCACTGTGCTCATGTGTGCTAGCTTAGTCCCAGCAAGCTGGACAGGCTGCAGAGATCAGATTGAAGGTTGAAGAAATGTTGTTTGATGTTAGGAATTAGGAAAAGAACCCTGTAGGTTCAAATTTGCAGGTGCTGTGATTTTGTTCAGCCTCTGGAGCCTGGCTTGCTGTTGAGAAGATCAGCAGGTGGTCTTGAGGACTCTGCTGCTTTCTGTCAGCATGATCACCCACCACCTGGGGATTATGTACCCAGGGATGGGGAATCATGCTCTGTAAGCTGAGGGATGCCATTAGCCTGATGGCCAATGAGTGGATACAAAAATGTAAGTGCAGATTTCTTTGTCAATGGTGTTGGCATCTGGAAGCTGCAAGGCTGCAACCAACATCCATTAGAGGCCATGAGCTGCCTGCTGGCTGCAAAGACTCTTCCTTTGCCCAGTTTTCAGCTGTTGACCTGAGAGGTCCCTCTGTCAGATGTCCCTCAGTGCCCACAATGGGACATCACTGCACTGAGGCCATGGCCACAACCAAGTGGATCTAATTAAGTCTTACTTCTGCATTTGGGGAACATACCTTTCCAGGATTTCAAGGTCCTTGGATACAAAAATGTGCTAGTGCACAGGATGGTAGGTCACCTGATATCCTTCAGGAACGGGGACTCTCAGCCACTTCTAAGAGCCCATTTCAAAAAATAGTTTAGAAATGCAAAGTTTGCATGATTTTCTATGAATTCATCTCAAGTTTTCACAGCTACACTTGGGCAAACGTTTTAAAGCAACACACTGACCATAGCCCAGGTGAAGCCCTGGGAGTTCCCTATTTCTTTTGCTCTTTGACAGCTTTGCACACACACAAGCACCATGTGAACCCGTAATGAGCATACACAGAATTCTAGTTGCTTGAATATCCATCTCTGACAGCTGTTATGGCAGCCTGTTCACCTGGAACAGCAGTCCCTACTGCAGTCTTTACAGGTTGTCCTACACCTCAGCAGGCACATCTGCCCTGTGATGTGTGGCACATCTTCCCTTGTGTGGCTCCCTGCACAGCCAGGAGTTGTGGTGGCTCCTGCACTCCTCATCACTTAGCCAAGTGGCCACCGAGACTTTTGCCAGAGGAGTGGTAAGTGCTGACACTGATGCAAACTCAGGGGAGCATCTGGTTGAATGGACAAAAGAGAGGAGATGGGCACCACGCACATCTCATCAGGTTATGAAGAGAAACAAGCCACTAGAAGTGCCTTGGTTTCATGTAACAATGTTTGTGTGGCATCTCCTGACCCTGCTCACCCAGGGTGGACAGGCAGGACAGGCAGGAGAGGCAGGAAGGGTATCTCCTCCCACTGGTTTGGAAGCAAGTCCAGTTTTCAGGAGTGTTACTCACATGAGCCTTCAGGCTGATGAGCCCCTGGGGAGCTGCGGCGTCCGGAGGAACGGAGGTGGGGTCATGACCCAGTGCTTATAGCGAAACTCAGCAGGAATTAGATCTGTTCCATAAAATAAACAGTGCAAGGCTCTAATTTCCAAACAAGCCCCAATGGCCCCTTTCCCTGAGCAGTTCTGCTGTGACTAATCATACTGGTAGGTGTTGGGTCAAAATCAACAATGGTTCTCCACTAAGGTCACTCACTTTCTCTGTTTACATTGCTAATTTTATCACTGCTCAGAGTGGCTAATGGTATTATTTATACGTTTAGTGATGATAAATGTCGATGCTAAATAAAGGCTTCCTGGCGTAGGCAGGTTGAGGGCTGATATGGCACATCCAGAACTTTATCATCAAAGGAATAAGCACTGTGGGTAAGAGCTTTCCTGGTTTTTCTGCAAAGCTGAACACTTATGAATGGAAAATGGTGTCAGCAATTAGCCTGGCCTGATAACAAAGCACCTCACTAACAACAGCAAGAGCTAATAAGGGGCTGGATTTTACACAGCTCCCAGGGAGGGTGAAGGGAAATCCCCCAGCCGCCTTGCCATGGCAAAAAACTGCATCTGAAAGTGCTCATACCTTCAGCTTTGTGAAACTGGGTCTGTGGGAGAGCAGAGGCAGGGCTGCCCCACAGCGAACACACAGCCCGGGGTCCAGACGCCACTAGGAGCAGGGATGCCCAGCACAGGGTCATCCCTGTGGGGTGAGCAGCCCAAAGAGGAGCGCAGAGGTTATTGCAATATTCAGCTGAGGCTTCTCATAAATAAGACTTTTTCTTCAAAACAATGTTTACTTTCTAGTGAAAAATCATAGCCCCCATAATTCCAGTGGAAAGCTGGCTAAAAGCCAGGCAGTGCAACCGAGGGATGCCACAGGGGTGGCTCACTGGACTTGCAGTTTTGGAAACTCCTGTCACTGCCATCCTGTCTGGGATAGGCACCTGAGTTTGGACTACATCACCCATGATGCTCCATGAGGTCTTTCCTATGAGTTGGGTTGATGTAAGGTGAAAGTCCTTGGCTTTCCTGACTCAAACACTATGAGGGCCTGACATGTCTCTTCCAATTAGAAAACTCACCATTTTCCAGTGGGAGATGATATTTTAAGAAACCTTTTATGATATTTGATTCCATTTTGAGAGAAAACTTTTCGCTTTTTTTCATCTTGGAAAAAGGGCATGGGAGCACGAAGGGGAAGCAGGAAGATCTGGTCTGGAGGCATCATGGCTGTGGGCAGTAGAGGAAGAAAGCAGTTGAAGTAGATTTTGGAGAGGGCAACAGCAAACTGCTACCCCAGAGCTGTGGAGTGGCAGCAAAGCAAGCAGGCGAAGACAGCATGAAGGGCTGATGGGCAGGAATTGACCTGTACAGCAAGACGGGGTCCATAGGTGTGGTGGAAAGGTAACTAATATGTAACTAATGTGTTGTGATGCCCACAGCATCTCAAATCCAAAACTTAAGTATCCTAAGAGTCCTGGATCCTGATCTTCACTCAAACTAAAGCCACCTTAGACTCTGGTCTCCCAGGTTCAGTAAGAGTGAGCACAATGGAGTTTCAGCCCCTGGTTGAAACCCTGTGCTTTTTGCACTTCTGCTTTCACTTCTGCCCTGCATGTCCCCTTCCCAGCTCCTCCTGTGTAGTGAGACAGTGAAGGTGACTCTGCAAGTCCATAGGCTGGAAAGGAGGCAGGGAGCAGAGACTTCATTTATGGCAGACTATTTTTTCTAGAGTTTCAGTCTGGATGTAGCATGTCATTCTGGGCTGTGCTGTAGGGCCAAGGGTTGAGGTGATTGCACAGACTAAGGAAGTCTGGTGGAGGATCTTGCCTCAGCGGAAGTTGGACAATGTGCAGTGCCTGCAGCAATTTGCTAGTTACCCTGGTGGGTGAAAATAGATGTAGTTCACAGCCTGATTTCAGAGAATTTCACTTCAGGGCAGGGAGTTGAAGTGGTACCAAAGTTATGTGCTGTCCTTCTCCATGCACAAACTCAACAAACCCCGACCCAGGGCACCATGCAGAGATGAGCCTGTGATTTTGCTGCTGTGGCTGATGTGTGGCCCCTCCATGGATAGATCTCCATTTCTGTGGATGTATTCACACCTTTTACCAGTTTCATTGAGATCAGGATTAGACTGACAAGGGTCTGGATTTAGTTCAGAAGATTGCCTGGGTGTGGATTTCCTCTACGCAGGTTGCCTGCTGCTCCCACAGCAACTGCTTGAATCACACAGTTCATTTTGATGCCACAGCCAGGCTACGTGGGGAAGTTTGTTATCTACACCAACTGCAGCCTCCTGTGACAGTGCTCCTGCCTGGCATTGCAGATTTTGGACTTGCTGAGAACTAGCCAATGGCTTTAGCACTGGACAACAGGGCATCTCCACCTCCTATCAGCCTTTGATATTCTTTGGAAGTCCTTTGATATTCTTTGGAAGTCCTTTGATAGTATCTCACAGCAACTCCACAGCTCTTACAGATGTTCCATCTATTGCCTTGCCAATGTAATAGCAGAAAGCAGAATCCCAGGAACATGATCACCCATGCGTTTGTAATGCTGATATTTCACACAGAATCACAAAATCATCATGGTTGGAAAGGACCTCCAGGGTCATCAAGTCCAACCTCTGTCCTTATCAGAATAAATGATTTCCAGTCGTGGAGAGGCTCCAGGGTTGCATGTATCAAGCTTGTGGATTTCAGTCAGGCAACCAGCATCAGATTCTGAGTAGCCTTTCCTCTCTTATCACCATGAAGGCATTAGGAGATACTCCAGAGTATTGTTATTTGGATGTCAAAACACTGTATACTTTGTGACATTGAACCCATATGATGGTTTTCGGAGGGAACTGGGGTACTTCCGAGTGAGGAAATTACAGTTGTAAACCCAGAGGAAGATGGTGATGCTTGCTGCACGTTCTCCTGGTGTAGCACCTGATTGAGTAGGGTGTTGTTGGATCAGGCAGCCTTGAGCAGCCTTAGTGTTCACTGCCATGAGGTGTAGTTCTGATGGTCCATTGGAAAGCAGAGGCCTCTTTAAGTGTGGCTGGAAGGTAGAACTTGTACATCTTCTTGACTTTGTAGACTGTAGTAACCATTAGCTGGTTTGGGCCATCTAAAGATGCTTTCACTGTGGTAATAACGGAGCTTTCAGAGATAGTTGCTTGATGCTGCACTTGCACCCCCCTTCCCTTTGGTAATGGTGGCCATGCCCTTGCCCTCAATGTGATGCATCTCAGGAGTGGGGGCTGTGTGGCAGTGTGGCATGATGCTGCCTCAAGTCTTGTCTTGGGGCTTCTTCACAGTTAAGAGGTGGAGGTGAAGAGCTGGAGGAATGTCAGTGCCACAGAATGGGAGGTCCTGCTGTGTCCAGCTCTGCCTGTAAAAAAAGCCGGTCTGGGCATGTCCGCTGTCTTACCAAACACCCGAGAGCATGTGCCCTGCCAGGTGGAGCTGCAGTCGCAGGGCAGTCCAAGTACCATTTGTTGTTGAAGGCTTCCTCCGGGTAACGCGGCGTGCCTGTGCTCGGTTCCTGTCCTTAGGGCTGGAGTCAAGAGCTATACATGCTGTTATGTGAGCTAGCACATTAATGTAAACAGCAGTCTCCAAAACAGTGGCAGGAGAATTAACTGATGCTATATGCTGCTGCTTCATGTTTTCTTTGGAGTTGAGGAATAGGTTTTGGAGAGATTTTCCTCCTCGTTTTCTACTCGTGCCCTTGGACGCAGCTCTGTTATCCCCAGCTGACTTGCTTAAGCCTATAATCCCTGGTGCTCAAGAGAGTGAGAAGAAAATAGGATTCAAAGTCCAAATGCTTTATGTGTTGGACTCCAGAAGATTCCTACCATATGCTCTGGCCACCAAGCAAAGGGACTGAGCTCATTTTGCATCCTGTCATGTAGCGCTGTTGTACATAAGAAGCTGGAAAAGCCATGGTGAGGTCTGTCTGTCACAAGTTTGGCATGTGGACCTGCTGAAGCATTGGGAATGCAGCACACCCCCACCGTGAGCTGTCCCTCATGCAGTACAGTGTCTATTAAGCTCCTGTGCATCACCCCATAGAAACATGATAGGCAGAAAGACAGGCAGAACCTGTGTAGCCACAAGCAGAGACCTTCTAGTTTGAAAGCATTTGTCAGGCATGCTTGAAACTGAAAACACACCAGCAACTATTATGCTGTTTGAGGAAAAGGTAATGAATGACCTGATGCATTTACACAGAGCAACCACTGACATACAAAGGAGTTACCAAGGTCATACCCAATTCTCTGCTTCTGGTCAGCCAGAGGCCAGAAGCATCCTGGTCTTCCAGGGACATGATGCTGGCTCCTCCATGCAATGCCAGCTGCTGCCGTTCCCTTGGAATGCCCAGCCAGGGACATCCAGTGGCTTTTCTATCCAAAGTGTTGCCCCAGCACTCGAAAGGTGTCAAGTCACAGCAGTAAGGATGGACCCCTATTATTTTTGACGATCTGTGTTGGTTTGGTTTACATGCTTGGGCATAATCTGTTAGCAGCTGGTGGCCTGAAAGAAATGTTTATTGTTAGTTGAGATGAAATTCTCCTTTACATGTCTCTCTTGCCAATGAAGTCTGTTGCTGCCTTATATTGCAGCATAAGATGAATTCACAGTCTTAATTTAATATGCTGTCACATACCTGGACGCAGTGCAGCCAGTTCTTACTGCAAATTCTGTCCTCCCCAAGCCCTGTTTTGTAATGGCAACAACCATCGCCGCTGGGGTCTAATGCAGCAGGGTCATGAATCCTGCGGATGCTTTCCAGAGTCACAACACAATTCCGGATAACAGGCAGCACAACAAGCCTCTGCTTTTCTGAACAGATTCACAGATCCCTGGCTGCAAGTCGGGGGCAACCACAGGGCAGAGATCATGCCCAGGATGACCATGTGCAGCTCTCCAGCACTGGTTCAGTGGAAAGTGAAAAAAGGGGCAACCACCATATCCTTGAGCTGAGACACTGGTTTTCTTGGACACCTCCATTACAGCTGGCATTGTCTCACTTCCACCACCAGCAAGTAAGCCCTGTTCTTTATTTTTCCACTAAATCAAAGATTCTTCTGGTAGAAATGTAGACTTATAAACACTGTTCATTCACTTCATCATCTTTTCTTGGTTAAGTTAAATTAATTGACTTACTTTAATCTCTCACTAAAACATGCCCTTTAGATACAATGTCTTTTCTGTAGCTCTTTTCTGAACCCTTTCTTTTTTCCATTTTTCAGCATCTTAAAAGAAACTCATACGGCTAAAAATGGGAAGACTCCTCCAGTATGGTCTTATTAATGTCATAAGCAGATAACTTTGACACTTCTCAGAGTCAGTGTTACCCGGTTTCTGCATTCCCACATGTAGACAAAGCATCACGTTGGCCATTTCTGCTCATATTATCAACAATGACCCCTAGGTCCTTTTGAGGGTCATGCCCTTCCAGGCTACAGTACGCTGTCCTGCCAATGACATCGTCATCTTCCGTCTTGAAAGTATAAAATTTATCTGGCTTTAGTGATATTAAAATGCATGGTCAGTAACGCCCAGTTAACCCAAACCTCGGTTGCCATACCTCTCAAATGCTGCATACGCTCAATGCTGATGTTTTTCCACTACAACACATTCCCTGAAGTCTGAACACCACAACAGCAATTTTTTTTCCCCAATAGAACTTTTTTTTCCCAGGATCTCTGATAAAGAGGTTGTGTTGTGCAGGGTTTAGAGCAGGACACTAACGTAGCCCCTCCTGGAAACTCCTGCAATATCACCAGATGATGACACCCTATGAGCAGAGACATTTCAGGATCTGACTGTTGGACAGACTTAGATCTACTTAGCACTCAAGTGTCATCTTTGATCAATGAGAATCTCAAGCACAAAGTATCACAGAGTTTCAGTCTTCAGGGAAGGCCAATGTGTCTGTTTTTACCTTTGCAGACCAAACTCCATAGAATTATCTATTGAATTGATGCTTTAAGAGCAGAAACAGCTTTTAATTCTCTCTGAGTAGTCTTGTATCAGCTTGCCACAGTTTCATCTGGGACTGATGTCAAGTTAAGAGGCTGACAGTTTATTCTATGCTCTGTAAATATTTGTACACTGTTGGCCTTTTCCAGTCCTTTGGACCAATATTCCAACATTTGTTAAAAATAAACATTAATGGGGCGGAGCTCAACGCCCAATTCTTTAAAAACTCTTTTGTGCAGATTTTCAGGTTCCTGCTGTTATTAAGAGATTCTGATTTCCATGTCTCAGCTTCCCAACCTGCAACCAGCTTGACAATAGTTGCATCAGTGGTTGCTGTTTTCTGCATGAAGATGCCACCTTGGGGTGCAGGCAGATTAAAAGCCTGCTGCCGCGGGGTGTACTGACCTGGGAGACCTCTTCAGACTCCCAGGCTGCTTTTAAGTCTCAGCTTCCACAAAGAGACTGCCAAGAGATGAGAGCTGTGGACTGGGTCAGGATCAGACAAGGGAGAGGATGGATGGGAACCCCCAGGGGGTTGGCCAGAACATAGACGGGGTTGGAGGAATGTCATCTAGTAGGAGTCAAGGATGGGGTCAAGCATGTGTGAGGCCTAGCATGTCACATATATAGGTGGGAAGAAAGCTTGATCTCCAAACCCATCAGCATTCAGGACTGAGTTTTTCCCAACTTTCTCATTACTGCTTAGGATTTCATACCAAAATTAAGATCTCCAGTTGTGCACAAAGGCTGAGCAAGCCTGAGAAGCTAAGGCGGCCTTACCTCCATCTGACATAAGGCGTATTCCTCAAAACCAGGCGCTGAGTTTACCAGGGTAGCCAGAAGAAGGTGGGAATTTAGACCCTTTTCCTCCCCATTGCTGTTGTAAGGAAGCTGTGATCCTGAAAGAGGATCAAAAAAGAGGATCCACAAAATAGGATCTCAAAGAGCCAAGCTTGTTTAAAATCTATCGGAGCAACCTAGAGAAGCAGTAGGGGAAGTGGAATGTTCTAAGATGTAAGAGGAGTCCGTGGACACCAGGACAGTGATACTAGCTGAAGAGGGTGAGAGCTCGTCCAAAAGTCCAGTGCTTCCATGCAGAGGGCCTCATGCAGCTGTTGGCTTGTGAGGTTGAGGTGCTCACCTACCACCTCCACTAAGGCACAAACTTTGGCCACAAGAGAATAGGGAACATGGGGGAGCATAGACATCTTGTAGACCCACTGCCCTGAGACAGAGGCATGGCTTGAACATGGAAGACTCTTCTCGGTTGTTTCCTGGCTTTTGCTATAGACCAAAGCAGAGAAGATAACATCGTTTTCTCTTTTGGTCTCATCTGTGAGTTTAGCACCTCGGAGCTTGGTAAGGCAATGCAGAGTGAACATGAATTGCTGTGCTGCAGCTGGAGGGTGTCCTTCCTCCCCATGGCACAGAGGTGCCAACAGCATCCCCAGCACAGAGCGGGGAGTGTACAGGCTTGCTGCCTTGCTGGAAGAGACTGACAGAGAGAATGAGGACAGGAAAGCGAGCATGCGTCAAACCCCAGGGAAACACTGAGCAAATAGTGTGAGAGCCTGGTACTATTATTCATTATGTTTCTGGTATTATATAATGGCATGAGGTTAAAATAACACACTCAAGTAAAGAAAAAAATGACCTACAAGATACTAAAGCAAAATACACAGGGAGGACAAGCATCTTTGGCTCTCACTCCTCCAGAGGAGGCTTGATGGGGGAAGCCTCCTCAGCTGCATCTCCCCAGTGGTTTGCATGTAGCCTTGCTGTGGCTTTAACACATGCAAAGCCAGATGCAGATGTAAAACCCTGCAAGTTTTCAGGGGGTGGGCAGGGAGGCACACAGCTGGGCTTGGAGGAATGGAGGAAAATAAGTACATATCCAGACATTTGGGAAGGAGAAGTTTCAGTGAGAGCTAATTTCTGGTGCCAGCTGGAGCTGGTATGGTCAGTCATCCAGCTCACTGGGTTCTACCAGGGCTCTGAGAAGTGGACCATCAAGCAGATATCACAAGGCAGGGCTCGTTACAAGGGCTGCTCTTTTCTCCTGATGTACTGAAATGCTGTGAGCCAAAGACCCACTGCTATGGGGTGCAGTACTGCTGGAAGAGCCATAGCCTGCCAGTGAGGATTTGTGAGATGTCTGAGGGGTCAATAGACCCGTTGGCACTACAAGGCGTGGACCATGTAGTTTGTGCCATAAATCTGTGCTGTCTTTCCAAGCCCAGTACAGCTGGATCCAGTCCCTGGTATGTGTGATGCACATCCAGGGCCAGTACATTTTCAGCAAGAGGCAGATGGGAGAACAGGGGAACGAATGCACTGTACATGATTGCAATTGTTGTGGACGGCTTGTTTGGGGACTGTGGTCATGTTCGATCAGAGGCAGGGGAGAGTGGCAGGTTTGGCCGCGCTCCGCACCCCGTGCCCAGTGCCGTGGCAGTGCTGGGGAGGCTTTCCCAGGGACACATTCCAGTCCCCTGGGTCATGGCAGCTCGTTTGGATGTTGTTTTGATAAAGCTCCCAAGTGGATCTCTGACAAAGCGCAGCCTGAAAAACAGCAAGTGAAACTCTGACTCCTTTGAAGTCAATGGGATTTTTGCCTCAGAGTGCAGTGGGGTGAGGATTTCTCCCAGCCTCTTCCCACTCCACCCTTGGCTGCAGCATCAGTAGGCACAGAGCGGTGCCAGCCCATGGGGCCACAGTAAGGCATGGTGCACAATGTCCACGGAGATGAAACTGTCTGGGAAAAAGTGCATGCAGCTGTTCCCTAAATGCTCCTTCTGAAATCAAGAGGGTTGCACTGGCACGAGCTGTAGAGCTAGGAAATGCCAGGCTGCATCTGCTGGTGCAGAAAGGCTAAGGAAGGAAAAGTTCCCATGGCCATTGGAGAAGCCGGCCCAGAGCACATGTGGGGTACAGCCTGGCTGGATGGGAAATCACTGCCTCACAGGTTGGAATGTGTCTGCAGTTCCCTTTGATGCTTATTCCTCCAGACATCTCCACCTGCTCCAGGTTCCCAGGATTTTGTGTGGTCAGAGCAGTGTTTAATGGCTGTGCTGCACCCATGGCAGCTCCTCCTTGGCTTCTCCCAACAGTTGACCCCAGCACAGCCCTGTCTTCTGCCCCACCATGAAGCCCAGCTCAGCTCAGAGAAGGGGCTGAGCAGCGGAGTCTCCTCACTGACCTCAGCTCACTCCAGAGAAAAATAACTCTCTGCCATGGGACCCAGGCAGTACCTGCCAGCTCTGTCACGGGTCAGCTCTCCGTATCACAGGTCTCCATATCACATGCAGTATGGTGGTGTCGGCAGAGCTGAAATGCTCTCCTTGTCCCCTTTCTCCCTTTCCCCAAGGTAGGCAATATTTTTTTGCCTCAGTCTTGGATGGAAAGTCTTCTCCTGATGTGTAAGATGAAGTGTCACTTCCACAAACCCTCCTTTCTTTAGCAGGAAATATCTCCCTGTCTCAAACTCTCCTTAGAGGGACGATCATTTATCTTTGGGTTTCCACTGGTTTCATGTTTCCTGTTTTCTTCTTCCAGATTGTGATCCCTAACTGTAGATATTTTACAGCTCTGCTTTGCTTTCCACATATCACTGCAGAGATAATCTTTGAGCAGACAGTTTCTTTTTCCTTGGTAGTTACTGGGAAAAAAAATGTAACTGAGCTATCAAAACACGAGTGTGTCTTTGAAACCAGAAACACTCCTTTCTGACCGCACATCCTCCTGGCCCCAGCACATTACCCAATAATTAGGATCCCCAAATTTCCCAAGTTTTTGCTTTCAGTCTGCTTCTCCTTTAAATTCCCAGGAGCCTGCTGGCAGCACAGGCAGGGCTGATGCCTCTTACCAGCAGAGAATGCCTCACACTTGGTTTTGTTGATTCCTTTAATCTAAACTAAGTCATTCACCCAGAAAGTTCAAGGCTCTGGAAAGGTGACGCATTGGGCCCCTTCCCAGGTGAATGTTCCTGTGCCCTGCCAGCTCCCAGAAGGGTAACGACTTTCTGGCTCTCTGCAAGTCCAGCACCACTGGAGTCAACTGTTATAAACCTGCCATGAGGGATGAGAGCTCAGGAAAGAAAAAAGAGTCTCTTTATTGTCTGTCTACTTGCCTCCCTTTGGTGCTGCTTCCCATCACTGCTCTTATCTCACAACTTCCACATCAGATGTACAGCAGCAGCAAAACCACGCGCACACAGAAATGTTCTTAAAGCAACTGAACCCAACCCGGGTCATTTAGCCCTGTCACTGGTCCCATCTCAGTCATTTCCAGGAACCTACTTCCCCTCCCTTTGCTTTCTCAGAAACAAAGTAGTGACAAGGTCTCGGACTATCTTTTCAGAAGGAAAGACATGAAACATGGAAAGCTATAGGCCATGCACTGAAGGAAAGCAGCACAGCTGGTGACCTTTTTCTAGACGCTGAATTCCATTGCTGTAATACTAAGGTCTTTCCACTATTTCTCCATCTACTGCTGCAGAGATCATTTCTGAGTGGGAGGTTTCTTTGGATTTTCATATTTTTTTACAAAAAGTATGAGGGTGGGTGGCAGAGGAGGCAGGGAGGAGAAGGAGAAATCTCATGTCAGATGGTCTTCCAAAGAAAAAAAGCAGTGGCTCTTTGCTTGAGATAGACCTGCTCAAGGCCTGACTCCTCGTCATGTTTACATCTCTGCTGTCATATATGGAGCACTATGCTATTGAGAGCCAGCTCAGGTGACACTAGAGACGTAGGCAGGAGATGCTGGATTCACACTTTCAGAGAGCTGGGGACTTCACATAGGGTTGCAAGGCAGCTCACAGCACCTTTCTGACAACAGCCTAAGGTATTTTGCAGACCAGACCACCCTTTGGACTGACTTTCATGGACGTCTGGGCTGGAGTCCAGTCCTTGCTCCCACTAACTCAAGATCCATCACCCTCTTCAGAAGGTATGAATCCCCAGGACATGCTGACAGCCAGGGACCATCCTCTCATTACAGCCTGAGCGGCTCCCCAGGTTGTTTTATAACCACGCTCTTGTGCCAGTCCTGTTCCTAGTGTTATGTATCTCCCTGTCCCACCAAGTCTGGTACTGATACTTCTGCTTGTTGGACTCGAAGCTTTAATTTGGAAAGACCTCTTCAGTAGTTTGGGAGATTAGGGCTGGTACTTATTGGGGTTTGGGAAGAGAGGCTGTGCCCGTACACATGTGGGATGTGTGTGTAGCATCACCAATATGCTCATCCAGACTTACACTGTGAACAATTTTCATGCTTGTCAATCACTTCACGCCTTGCTTGGCTTCTTGCTGTAAACAGATTAATTTTCCCAGCTGATTCAAAGGGCCCCACCTGCACAGACCAGGTTTGCCAGTGAGACCTCAGGCTAACACTGACAGCAGCCCTGGGGTCACCACCCTTCTCTGCTCAGAGCTCTCACGCACTGCTGAGCCACACAGGGACCATGTCAGGGACCTCCACATAGATGAGGATGAGCTGCAAGCTCGACCTTCCTCCTGTGTTAGATGCTTTCCCTCCTGCAGACTAGCCTCAGCCCTGCCCATGGCTCTGACACCGCAGCGACATGCTGCCCTGAGCTCCCTCTGTTGCTATATTGGCAGTTTAACAGGTGTCTAATTAATTAATCTGATTAATCAATTGATTTGTTTCTTTCTGAACTGCTGATAGCACCTGCCTTTACAACCTCTCATGGCAGTCCAGTACTTACTCCTCAGTGGCTGTATAAAGAAGTGCTTTCCGATGTTACAGACTGGTGTCCTGACAGTTTCATCCTCCATTCTAGCACAGCAGGGTTGGGGAGCAACCGTCCTGAGTTCAGCTTACTCATCACTTCCATGCGTTTGTAAATTCTCTCCAAAGTCTCCTTGATGGTATCTGCTCATACAGCAACAGCTTCATCCTCTCTTCATTTCCATCACTGTTCTCTAGACTTTCTCTGACTCCACTATGTCCTTCTTGACACACAGAGATTGGGTTGTGGTCACCTTCTGTCTTGTTCTCCCTGCTGTCAGAGTTTCCCCAGGCTACAGCATGTGTTGTGGAGGTCCGTGCACCCTGCCAGCCCACAACACTCAGCTGCACATGCAGAACCCAGGGTGGGACATCTCCCATCTCTAAATGCTTCCCACACCAGCTCCAGTGCTAAGAAGCGGGCTGCCCTCACACACCATCAGGCTGTTCCTGTGCAGGGTGGCTCTTGCCAGCAGTGGCTGGCACCAGCATACCCCAGTGACCCCTCCACCTCCTGAACTTGTGCTAGACTCTACAATAATCTGTGTTTATCAGCTTTCCCACTGAAAGGAGGCAGCAGGAGGGTCAGAGATGCTGGTGGCTGCTCTTCAGCAGGATGGAGAGATGTAACCCCAGTGGTCAGCCCCAGGTCCCCTCCACCTGGTGCCCCAGGCAGGTGCAGGACATGCAGTGAGAGCATCAGTGCTCTGCAGCGGAGCCAGGAGAACCCTTTGGAGCACACCCTTGAGACTAGGCACACGCGGGGCAGGTCTGGCAGAGGCCATGCTGCGTGTGGACACAGTGCACACGTCTGTGTGGAGCAGAGCCCCGGATTCTTGGCAGGGCCGGCTCGCACCTCCTCCATGATTAGAGCCTGCCTTGCAAAACTGGATCTGAAATTTCCACACATGGTACTTGTCGAGTCGTTCTCCAGCGGCTTTGGGGAGCCGTCTCTGCTGCCCGTCACGTAACTGTTTGCCTGGAGGAATGTGCTGGTGTTTCTTTTGGGGGATTACTAGGTCTTTCCTGTCCTGTTTTTGCCTTGGAAAAGCCCTTTCTGTCTGCAGGGCCCAGGCAGGATCTCTGGGCTGCGCAGAGCTCTGCGCCACGTGGCACACACAGGGCTCCTGTTTGCTGCCCGTATCTATGTCAGCAGAGACCAGCGCGTGGGGATGAGCAGCTCTGCTCTGGAGAGCTCAACCAGCAGGCTGCTGTCACCAGCAAAGCCCTGCCAAGCGTGCTGAAGCCAGTCACTTTGTGTGACCTGCCTCGGGAGGCAGCTCGTCCAGACTGACCACCCTCTTCCAGGCTGTTGCAGAGCAGCAAGTGGGGCATGGGTGTGGGGCAAGAACCTGAGGAGGCACAGGGAGATTGTTTGCCATGCTCTGCGCTCTTCTTTGGGCCTGGGAGATGGGGCACTTGGGCTACAACAGCACTGTGCAGGCAGAGAGCTGCATGGACTCTGCCTGTGGCCTCCCACAGTCTTCTGCTCCCATTCACAGTGAGGAGGAGTCTTTCCTTCCTCCAGTAACCCAGTGTCAAAAGCTGTTTGACTTGGTGGTTGAGCTGGACACTGCCCACCATTTGATGTCCCCACATCCAATGTATATTGACATCCCAGCAGCTAGGAATGTATACCTGGCGTGTGGCAAAAGGCACATGACCTGCCTTCTCGTCTGGAACTATGAGATGTTTTCCATAGTCTACCTAACCTACTGTCATTTCTGTGGGGAATATTGGGCTCAGCTGTTCTGTGCTGTGTCGCTATGTCAGTCTCATGAGTCTCATGGGGCTCAGCCTCAATGGCATGGAGAAGGAGGGATCAGTAATTCAAAGTTCCTGTGAACTACAGGCTGGACAAGGAACTCTTTGAAGTTTACAGTTACTCGGCCCTGGGGGAGCTGATGTGGGCCCAGGTGGTAGTGCCACCAGGAGAGTCCATGAGGCCACCCTCTGAGACAGAGCAGCATAGGGATGAGCAGGCAATACTAGGGCTACTCCACATTCCTCAGGTCAGGGTAGGCTGAGCCTCTGATCAGGCTTTCCACACATCTTGGTAGCTCTCAAGACTGGTGGCATTTCAGACAGCAGCAGTCATGGGCTGTAAAGCCTCCAGCTCCACTAGTGTCTGTAGAGACCTTCAACCAGGCATCCTGCTGGAGAGGCTCACAAGTGTGCTGAGGTGCAGAGACCTCATAGCAAGAGTGTAAGAGGTGGCTGCGTGGCTGGGCTCTGCACAGTGCATCCTAGCTGGAGGTATTTCCTGTGTCTGCTCCCATCTGTCCAAATGCTGCAGCTCCTCTGACAGAGTTGTACACTTCAGTCTTTTGAGCTGCTATTTTCTCATGGGATTTTTTATGCTCATCTTCCTACATGCTGACGGCTGAAAGACCTTTCCAGTCACTCTTTCAAAGCATCCCTAGAAAAAAGCCTTTGTTTACAAGACAGTTTTAAGTCAGGGTTAAAAAATACCTTGTTGACTTCTCTTTGCCTTATGAGTACAGAGGTGAAGTCAGCAATAGCTTACTTCTGAATCACAGCAGGTTTCACTGGAGCAAAGGAGCAAAGGCTCCATATTTTCAGCCCCAAAGCTGGAGAGGAAATGCTTTAGTCATTGCACCATTTTGAGGAAGACTGAATCATAGCTTTCCTAGGGGTAACCACCACCCCTTGAGTCCATTCTGGGCTGTCCATGGACTGTTTAGGAGTCTGTACTCTCCCTGCTCCTCCAGTCAATGCATGAAATGCTTCTGAAGTCATTGGAAGATGTTGCTCAGACTGGCCTACAGTCAAGGCAGAGACCAGTCTCTCTGCTATTCTTTCTTTGGATACAGACCCGCTGCAGCTGATGTGCCCTTGTGCTGTGCACATGGGAGTGAGCAGGTGAAGTGCTGGGGCCTGAGTTGTGGGCCCCAAGTTGGAGTTGACCTGTGAATGAGTCACAGCCTAGCAGAATGTTTTGTTTTTCTTATTGGTTTCGTGTTCCAGAGGCAGAACCTGGCCCACCCGTGTCTCTGTGGCTCCACCCTCACCCAGGTTGTTGTGGTTGGGGTGGTGGGCCAGGCCAGGGCTACTTTAACCAGAAGCAGATCAGTCAGAAGAGCTTCCTGCTGGGAGTGGCTTCTGTTGGGACTGGTTGCATCTTGCTGAGCTCTTTGGCTTGTGTTCTTCCATGTGAAGGGCCACTGAGGAGCCATCTCTGTCCATTGTGTCCAGCAGACAATGCTGGCACCACAGTGGGCAGCGAAGGAACTGGGCCCACAGGAACCTATGGCAGGACTGTCTGAGAGAAGACTTCTGAGGGGACATTGCTGAGTTCAGTGTTGGCCTGTGTGATCAGGCAACTGATGGCAGCATAAAATGATAATGGCTGAACCAGCACAACAGTCATTCAACCTAGGGGAACAGAATGCTTTGTAAGGTCCTCAAAGTTTTTGGTGGTTTTTTTTGTTTGGATTTGTGTGTTGTTTTTTTTTTTTTGTAAACCTTTGTAAGCACAGTGCAGGAGAGAAAATGCAGACCCGATGGATGCTTAGAAGCTGAATGAACCACAGTCAGGCACAAAAAGCAGTATGGGGAGTTGCACACTAAGCAGGAAGTCTAATGGGGGTGAAGCAGGTGTGTGTCAGTCTTTTGTGTCTTGCCCAGTGCGTGGTGTGTGGGGAAGCAGCCTGCCTGGGGAAGCCGGTGTTCATAAGGTGGGAGTAATGCAGCTAAGAACTGAGATTGAGCAGCTGCCTGCTGAGTATGGGGAAGCAGAGCAGGCTTCTGCTCATTGTCTTTCTTAATACTTTAGGACCTCTGTGACCAGCCTGTGCAACCAGGAAGGAGTTAGTGCAAGAGGGTGAACAGCAAAGCCATAGATGGTGCTTCAGACCGGTAGACGACACAATAATGATGGTGGCAAGCCACAAGATATGGTCCTTAGCACTAGCCAGAGCAATTACCACAGCACACTGGAGACCTCAACCCAGACACAACCCTGGGGAAGATGCGGCTGTCCAGATACAGGCTGCAGGGAGTGCCTGGAGCTTCTTGGAGGTTGGGAGTGACAGCAGTCTCACCTGCAGGAGCTGCCAGGTGCAGCAGGCTGGATGGCATCAGGAATGCCAACAGAAGGGCAGACATTCCTTGCGGCCATTGCATGGAAGGAGAGGGAGGCCAGAGGCATTGTTTAACCAGACTGGGATTCCTGTGTCGGAGAAAACAAGAAAGCTTTTTCTCCAGCTGCAAGAACAGTAGAGCACTGACAAGATAGAGAGTGGGTTTTGCTGGGGGTGCATCTAGCCTTGCTCTTGAAACCAGTGAGGCTGTGATTGTGACACTTAACAGTAGTCAGGGGCTCCTTTCTGCAAAGGGATGAAGGTACCCCTCTGCCCATCAGATTTTTATTTTTTTTTCTTACAAGAGCCCACCTCTGGAATGTTGATGGTGTTATGGGCAGGGCTTTGGGGTTACTTATGGCTATGGGACCCTCTTTGAGGAATGAGGTCTGCTAGGAAAAGACAGGATGCACCTGATGAAGATGATCCCTTGCTGACAGGGTTGCTAACCTTGTGAAGAGTGAGTTTGTTGGGTGTGGAGACCAAAGCCTGCCAGTATGTGGGAGCTGAAGGGAGCACACAGGAGAGTTTGAGGGAGGGACATCCCTTGCTGCAAGAAATCAAGGTGGCTGGGATCATCTGAGGTTCTTTAACACAAACCAATGTGCAACAGAATAAACAAGAGAAAGAGTAAGTCTGTGCAGTCACAAAGCTGTGAGATCGCTGGGATGACGAGGAAAACAGTGGAATAGCTTGTGTGACTGGAGTGCTACAATGGACAAATGTAAGCACAATAAGCAGGCAGGGGAGAAAAATGGAGGTGGGAAGTCTGCAGAGGAGTAGTCTGAACGTGCAAAGCATAAATGGAATAGGAAAAGCCCTGACAACAGGCCTGCCACGAGTGTGTCATCGTGTTTGAAGGGGAGGCCAACAAAGGGGATATTGTAGTAGGCACTTGCAACAGACCACTCGAGAAAAGGAAGAGAATGAAGCCTTCCTTAAACAGTTTGAAGAAGTTCCCCAATTGCATGCTGTGGTTTTCTTGGGGATTTTAACCACTTCTGATTTTCAGGAAGAGCAACATGGCCGAACACAAGCCAGGAGACTTGGAGTGTGTCAGGAACCATCTTTTACTTGGATGCTGGACAGGGTGGGAGAGGGTATACTCCAGATCTGCTATCCAGGAAGAAGGAAAAAGTGCTCAGGTGCAGTAGTCAATGGCAACCTTGCCTACACTGACCATGAGATGACACAGTTAAAAATCCTGAGAACAAAGAAAACGACAAATAGTAAAGTAACAGTCTTGACCTTCAGGGAGGTGAACTCTTAATCTTGTTCAGGGTTCTGTTTGGTAGGAGTCCATGGTAGGCTGCACAGAGGGGTACAGGGCCAAGAGCTGGTTGCCTTTCAAAAACGTTCCTTCCACATTGTACAACAATGCATTAGCATAGCAGGAGGACAGACTGGCTGCTAGAGAAACTCCTGGCTGAGCTCAAATGTAAAAAGTTGTATGGAAAGTGGAAGTGAGGATGAGCTACAAGGGGTGACTGTGGAACTGTACAGGTGTACAGGAACGATACAAAGGACATCCAAGCTTGGCTGAAGCTGAAACTAGCAAGGGGTGTGAAGGCAGCAAGAAGGATGGAGTGGGTGACCTTGTGATGAAGGTAAACAAACATGTAAGGTACTGTTTCTTCTTCCCTTCTGTCTGTAGTGGCAAAGACTCCTCTCAGGCTTGTTTGAAAGGTTGGTGTGATCAAAGGACATTGCTCATTACTTCAAAGAGGAAAATGTTACATTTTGCTTTTAAAAAGGTGAGAAAGAGTCCAGCAAGCTACAGACCAGTCATCTTCACCTCAGTCCCTGGGAAATCTAAGTCCTCATGGTAGCCATTTGTAAGTACATGAATGAAAGTAAGCTGACTGAGAACAGACAGCATGGATTTGTGAAGGGCAAATTGTTCCTGACCAATGTGATTATCTTCTATCATGGCTTTGAGGGCAATAGTAGATGTCATTTTCTTTTTTAGCCAAAGTCTCACAAAGCGTCTATGTAGGTGGGCAGATGGGCTGGGACTTTGCAGAAAAGGAACTGGTGGCAGCTGTTAACTGTGAAAGCCTGGAAAAATGAGCTGAGGGTGGTGGTTGTTTCCCCTGTATCCCCTTCATTGTGAGACAACATCTGGAGCATTGTGTTTAATTTGGGCTCTTCCAGTACAAGAGATGCCAACAACATAGAGTCCAGTGGAGGGGTCAGAGGATGACGATGGGGCTGGAGCGTGTTGAGGCTGTTCTGCAAGTAGAAGAGAAGGTAAAGGTGGGTGGTTAAGCTGCAGTCTGCCATCCTTACAGGGGACTGTATGAAAAACAGACCTGGGCTCTTCCTAGAGGTGTCTACTGAAAGGAAACAGAAAGAAAGGAAAGTCGACAGTCAAACTGCATCAAGAGAAATCCTAGCTGCATACATTAAATAAAATTGAAAAAGTCACTGTGAGAATGGTCCAGAAGTAGAGCAGATGCCCAGAGAGGCTATGAATTCTCCATCAGTGGAAATTTTCAAAACTCAAGTGGACAGACCCGGAGCAACCTGATTGAGCTTTAAAGCTAGGTCTGCATTGAGCAGGAGGCTGGACCTCTGGAGAGCCCTTGCAACCTAAATTATTCCAAGATTCTAGCAAAACAGGTCTTTATATGGAAGATGTATGGGGATAGACAGATTCCATCTGGCTGCCTTTGTGCATTCAAAGTAGTTTGTTTGCATGTAGAAACAGTTTTGCCCCAGTTTATTGATGCAGAGGTTCATGTACATGCATACTGGCCCACGGAGAAAGGTCAGCATTTACAAATATAGTAGTTTAACATGAATTCTACTGTAAGGTTTTAAACCTTACGTTCTTGAAGGAATCTCTTGGAAAATGTGAACTTAGAACATAATTGGATACCTTGTGCAAGTAACTGCAGCTGATCCTTATGCTTGGGTCTGTTTAATAACAAGCCATAAGGTTTCTAAAACGTGTTTTTCTGCTTCTTAGCAGCTTTGTTTTGTTTCAATTGCTCTATGGGGAAACCACAACAGATGCAAGGTAGTAGAATCAGGTCATTTGCACAGTTCCCCTGTAAAAGTAGCACATGTGTCTTCTTAGCAAGAAAGATGCTTCAGCTTTTTGTCCTCTGAAATGGAAAAGTTTCTACCTTGCGCTCACAACACCGTCTATTTTGGTTGACAGACTTCCTTCAAGCCATGTTGCAAGGGGGAGTATTGGGAAAGGGATGGCACCTGGCAGAGCAGTGTTTCCAGTTACACTTTTGGCTTAGGTGATCACGGCAGAATGCTTTTAAACTGTTATGTTCTAGGCACATATTTTTTTGTGGTTTTGTTAGGTTATGTGATCAAAAGCTCATCTTCACAAATGGAAAGGAGAGCAGGGGAACAAAGTAACTCCTGTAGGTCCAGCTGCCACTGCTGGGGGCTACTCTGGTCCTGCAGCTCCCTTCCTGAGGCATAGGGCTGTGACCACAGCCACACAGACTGAGCCCTTCAGAAGGTACACCCTGCAGCAGCAGCCAGCCTCCTGCTTGGGGATTGCAGCACACCCAGGAGGTGAAACATGGCTGGGAAACACTGTGCCAGGAGAGGGGACGGTGCAGGAGGTGTTCGGTTATGGGATTAAGGCTCAACTCTTATGAGCACAGAGGAGCAAGGGCAGGGGGTGGCTAATGCCTAATGGGATCCCCAAAACCCCCTGCCCTGACTCTTCCCTGGGCAGTCCCAGAAGAGATGCCAGCCCACAGTCCCCAGGCAAGCCCCCAGGTCACATCAGGCTGAGGGACCTGAGTCACAGTGGGATGCTGAGTGTAGAGAGAGCGAAGTTAATCACAAAAGTCCAAGTCACATACACCATGTAGCTGCATCCTTGGAAGCATGAAACTCAGCACTGGTCGAGGTGGCAACCACCACTAGACCTGGTGTTATCTGGATGCCTGGAGGAGTGTGAAAGGAGGTGGAGGTCCCCTGGTCCCAGTCCCTCATTTTTCCACCCTAAACAAAGGAGCCATTACCTCCACCATGCAGGTGTAAATTAACAGACTTTGTGACATTAACATAAGCGATAAGATTGTCTATAGTCATCCCTACCCGCACGTATATCTTGGTGATGTAATGTAAAATTTGGGTATAAGTATCACCCCAATCGCAGCCCAAAAATCGGGACAGGACTTGGAACCGTACCAATGACTGGACAGATTGATGAATCCGCCCTCTCCATTCCCCCCACTCAGGACACCTTGTGGGTAAGATTCTTTACCTCAGCTCACACTGGGCGATATACTTTTCCTCCCCGGGTGTATTCCACATTTCTCCTCAGATGCATTTCTGTGCTTCCCTAAGTGTATTCTTGTTTTTGTTTTCCCTTTTCTTTTCCTCACAACCGTACTGTCTTTTGCTCCACTGTATTTCTATTTGACAGGCTTGTCTATCAGCCAGGCAGCCGGGCTTACAGCGGGCAAACTGTTGTTGTTAGTGGGGGTGTGTGTGTGTGTCAGTTTTAGTACGTTGTTGTTATAATATTAGCTATACAACCCTTAGTGCACCTGTAGCTCTTAATTTATCACCGGCAATCCAAAAGAACCTGAAAATGTTGCTGTAAATAAATGCTTATTATTTGTTCCCCAATTTGCATCTGTCGCATATTTGGTGCTGGCCTCACAAGACCAGATTTCGCAACACTGGGGAGGACCTTTTGGAGAGTGCACAAGTTCTGTGACAGGATATATAGGGCCAGGACCAAAAGGGGGGAAAGGGAAGGATCATGGTGACTTACAGGAACAAGTGCAGGCAAACAGAGGGAGAAGGAGTTAAAAGGGGCTGGTTGTGTGCTAACGGGCTGCTGCTCAGCAGCTTGTCTGGCCGTGCCTGCCCCTGACCAGTCTCCTCCCTGAGCATTGTTTCCAACCACTTCTAAACATGAGTGAAGATGCTTAAAACAGTCTGAACAGTTCTGGCTTGTGGATGAAATAGGGATGAATTGAGGCAAAATCTTGAGGCATACATTTCCTTGAAATCAATGTGATATTTGCCTACCTAATACATGTTTTACAGAGGCTGGGTTTTACAAAATTATTCCAGCAATCTTTGTAGAAAGGACACCTTTGTAGTGTTAAGTGGCTCAAAGGAGTGGCTGACAGGTTGACTAATGTTTTCTTCATCTGCTTTGAACTGCAAAGTAGGAGGGCTGTGCTCTGTTGGTTAAAAGGAATCTGATAAAACTGTGAAAGATCAGTAGTTCTAGAAATTCCAAGCAAGCCAAAAGAGAATTATAAAATATTTAGTTCTGCTCTTCAGAGACTAAAGCAATCCTGGAGATTAGAATTATATACATTTAAACTTCATAGTTTAACACATTAATGGGAGAAATATTGAATTTAAAATAATTCTTAAGGAATAAATTGTATGTTTAAGTAACAGAGTCTGCCCCCCCCCCCCCCTTATTGTTAACTGTGGCACTGCAAAACTGGTGTTTCTCAGTTACACTCAGTAAGCTAAGTTAATTAAGCCCTAAGTGAAATTTAAAGTTAGGCACCTGAACAGAAACTGCTAAACAAAACGATAACAAAGTCTGAATTTTGAGCAGGTCTTTGCACTGCAGGTCTCTTTAAGATGATTAAAGATGGGGGGAAGTGCTCACAATTAGAAATCTAATGTTCCCAGAGAGAAATAAGACAAATTCTCATGGACTTCTTCCACAAAACAGAAATTAAAATTCATGAATACATTCTCTTCCCTTAGTTTCTGGTTTCAATAACTATGTGCTAATTTGACAGTACTTAATTGGAAGGAGTTGAAAGTACCAGTAAAAAAAATGACTACATTGGGGCCACAGTTCTCATCTAACCTGAGAATCTAGGGTAGGGTAAACCAGTGTGATTTTAAAGGTACAGTAGCTTGTCTGCACTGGTTCCTTGCATGCATCTTCTTTTTGCATTAAATATCAAAATGAATTAAGCTAAACTCTGGAAAGATGCAAAGGAGTCCAGAGAGGTACTAAAAATATGGACAGAAATGAGTGCCAAGTACCACTTTGAAAGCACCCAAGCTAATCCTGTTTACACAAAGAAAAAAAAATCAAGCATGTTCTCCTGGATTGTCTAGCTCAAAGAACTGTGAAGCTAAAAAGACAATGGGTGGTAGCAGAAAGTAAGTTATGTGAGGCTGTTTGAAACTGTAAGAGTGCCTGCAGCCAGCACATGAGAGCCTTGGCTTGGTGCAGGAAACTCCCTCTGCATTGCTGAGGGGATGGCTGAAGCCGTGCTCCATTTCTGGGGCATGTGGCCGTGTTCTTGATAGTGAAGCAGATACTGACTTTGGCAATTTAGAGCAAGGAACAGCAGACCTGGGGGGTACTTTGAGTTAAAAAAAATTTAAAGTCTGAAAAAATAGCAGCAGTACATTGGAGATTAACTGTGAGGAGCACTCAGGTTTTGAAGCAGAAGGTCAGAATCTCTTCTGTAAACAAATTTAGAAGATGGACTTTGGGTTTGGCTATGGCGTTGTGTTATAGGGGTTGTGCTAGAAAATATGTTGGGAGAAGATGAAGAGTTGCATGCCTGGAGCAGGACATAGAGACTATACAATCTCAGAGCTCTGGTGCATTGTTTTTCTGTGTAACAAATACCTTGTAACCCAACAGCTCTAGCAGTAAACAAAGCAGGGCCAGCTCATTTGCAGTGCAAACCATGTAAAGAGCTGTTCAGTGTGTGAAATGCATGATTTTCAGGGGCAGCTCTGTAAATGTCACTTAGTCCTCTCTCCCTCATGGAGAGCAGAACCAGAGGTCCTCTTCCTGTGCTGCAGCACGTTCACCACCAAAGCCAGCAGCAGCCAGCCAGCCCCACCCCACCTTGGGCTCTACTGAGCAGCTCACGTTAAGGTGCAATTCAGAAAGAGCTGCCTGAGAGAGGAGGCTGTTTGTCTCTTCATGTTTTTCTTTATCCCTTGGCTGAAGAGCAGCGTTTAAGGTTTGGTTCTGGGTTAGGGTCCATGAGGAAGTTAGAAAGCATGCGAGTTAGAGAGCCATGTGCCTCATTCAAGATTCTGTACCCAGTTTTGACCGTTCCCACTCCTGCACGGTGCAGACTTTGTACCAAAGGATGGAATCTCTGCAGTACAGCTACAAACCTGAAAGAAAAATGGGGTCACAAATATAGGCCAATTACCCATGCATCACGGAACAGGAAATCTTGCAGAACAGCCTTTTTCTTTTTCGTTTGCTCATCTCCCAATGTGGTTTGCTCTTGTGGTCTTTGAATTTTTTTTTTTTTAAAAAGGATGCATCCTGACTCATGTTGTTATATAACAACGTTCTTACTGATCACTAAGGATCTGCTGGTCATGGGAAGCAAATTGACTGTCCAGTTGCATGGTCCTTTACAATAAATAGCATTTATATATTTTCTTGTTGTTACTGCACTTTTCCTCAAGTTGACTGCTTTTTTTTTTTTTTTCCTGCACAGTAGAGCCAAATTCTGCTAATGAATCATCTCGTTGTTACTTGATCCTCTCTGTGCTGCCTCAAGGGGTTGGTGAAGTGAATTGAAACAAACTTTCAGCAAGTAGGAACATAAAAGAGATCCTCCAGATAAAGCAAACCTAATCAGTGGGAAGTTATTTTCTCCCTCCTTGGTTCCAACAGTGTAAGAGTCCAGAAGCTGAGCTGTGATAAACTGACCGCATAGCTAAAGACAGACTGCTTTCTTGGGTGTGGCCGCCCCTTTTCTCCCCCAGCTTTTGCTCTTAACCTGAGGGTTTAACCCAGGGGTCCTCAAACTACGGCCCATGGGCTGGATACGGCCCGTCAGGGTCCTCAAAGCGGCCCGTGGGGATTTACAGCACTCCCCGCCCCCCCCCGCACCAGGGGGAACCCAAGCAGCCACAGATGACTTCCGGCCACTTAATCCGCACCCCGGCCAGAGCCCGGGTGCGGCAAAGTTCCTTCAGTCCCTTCTGGCCACCCTTTCCGGACTGCGCGGCCAGGCTTGGGAGGGGGGCGGTGGCATCAGTGAGGTGGGCGACTCCCCCGTCGTTTTTTTCCAAACTATAGTCCGGCCCGCGACAGGGTCTGAGGGACAGTGAACCTGCCCCCTGTTTAAAAAGTTTGAGGACCCCTGCTCTAGTTCTCTAGTCCAACAATTGTGTATGAGGGTAAAGGACCACAGGAGGTCCTACGTGTTCCTCGTAAACAGCAGCTTACAGACACTTTTGAAGAAGACTGCTGGGCTGGGTGGACCAATGGTTTGATCCAGAATGTGATTTCTTATATTTGTAGTTTTTTTAAAACAGAAGGCATGCCTCATGCTAGTCACCATCTCCATTTACATGGCGTTGGACTCTGTTTTTCTCTTTTTCCCATTTTTAGGAAGTATTAACAGCTGTTGGGAATTATTGCAAGGTTAGAGATATTATGAGCAAGGGCAACTGAGAACTTTTGGAAGCAGGCCTCATAAGTGCATTATTTTTACATTAAACTAATTTAATTGACTTACTGGACACAATAATGAAACCAAAGCTGGTGGTTATTATGACACAAAGCTGGTAATCTGCTAGTGATAACTTGTTATATAAGGATCTTCATACATCATGCTTTTTGGTTTTGGATCTCAGGAAAATTGTACGTCCTTTTTATATCAAAGGTTTTTAAGAGGAGGAGAGGAAAAAATTGTGTATATATTTGAAACTGCATAAATATGAAAGTGTGAGAACAGAAATATAGTCTTCCTTAAGAAAACATTTAACCTGTTTATATAATAAAGCTGGTTGAAATTTCTGAAACATTTGGTTTGGCAACCTCAGCTTGTTTTTTCAATTCAGTCTGTTGGTTACAAAACTTTAAATTCAGGGAGCTGTCTGGTGGCAGTTGAATCTATGAAATGAAGACTGGGATTTTTTATTACTTTTTGCTTGGGACCTCTTTCTCTATTTTCTGTCCCCTTGTGGTGTCACTAACACCTTCATAAACTGAATCTAAAATATAATCAGCTCAGGATTGGCTATTCGTTTCCAGGTAGTGTTTGATACTGCCTTGTCAGAAGTACATGGGGTGAATGGAAAAAGGAGAGCAGTGGTGACCAGTTTTGGTACGATCATACTCTAAAACAAATCCCAAAGGAAGAAAAATGAATTGTTTCTCAAAGAGACACCCTGTAAAAGGCATGCTCAGGCTGTCTTCTCCCCTGCACCATCACAGGAAGGGGAAAGCTCTATTGAGGTTAGACCTTTGTTGCTCCCCTTCTGCCCTAACTGTGCACTGTGGTGATGAGCAGAGCATGAGCTAAACTATACCTGCCCTCTTCTCTTCCTTCCTGTCTACACAGTACTCACTGGTGACAGCAAGGGGAAGAAAGGTGAAAGGCAGTTTGTAAAAAAAAAACAAACAAAAAAATTGATTTAACTGGGTGAGAATAACTTGCAACAAGCCTCCGCTGCACTCCAGAGCTTCTCTTTAAACGAAGACCAAGGCATCCCCTTATTCCAGATTTTGACACATGAAAGTAGGTGTAGCAAATAACCTGCCTGAAGGAAAGTCCTCTGCATGCAGGCATCATCTGGGAATGTAAGAGTGAATCAGGAAAGCAGAGTAAAGAAGGCCAGGCAAATTAGCCTTTACCCAGGCTGTTTTCCACACTGGGAACTGAGATCGTGAAGATAATCCTCACTCTCAGCCTTACTACCATAGAGCAAAGGGAGGTTCATTTGCAGCATTCATGCCTTTATGGGGGGATGGCAAGACGCACAGGTCAACCAACCAGATAATTTTTCTGCAGGGGAAAAAGAAATGTCATCTTTCCTACTCAAACAGCATTGAGGAAGTGGGAAATTCCTTCACTGTGCCTCTGGCAGTCTTGATGTCAGCAGCTTGGTATAGATAGACCCAGTGTAAACACTGAGATGGAGAATAACTTGCTCCTAAACCCTGGCTGCTTCTGCTAGGCTAACTAGTAAGGACCTTATCTGTGCTGCTATCAGGCTGCGCTGTACCAAGGGGGTCAGTGCTGATATATGACTGTATGGAGCTGGCAGTCATTTGCCTACAGCCTTATTCCTGCCAGAAGTGTAAGTACCTTATATGTAGAAACCAAGCATGGGCATGGAGGGTCTCTAGCCATCCTTGCTCCTTTGGGCAATAACTCTTGTCTTCTTGTCTTTGCCACACACAGCACCGGGCTCAGAAGGCTCCCCCTGGGCAGCACAGACACTGTGAGAGATGTTTCAACCGTCACTGCCACGCACCAGTTGAGCCCTCCATCTCCTGCTTGATGACCAGCTGCCGCTTTCACTGCGGGGCCACCTTCCACATGTGCAAGGAGGAGGAGCACCAATTGCTCTGTCCCTTAGAGCAGGTCTCCTGCCTCAACTCAGCCTATGGCTGCCCTTTTTCCATGGCCCGCTTTAAGCTGGCAAAGCACCTCCATGTCTGTCCAGCCAGTGTTGTCTGCTGCTCGATGGAGTGGAATCGCTGGCCAAATGTGGATTCAGACACAACCCTCCACAAGAACATTATGAAGGAGACTTTGAATGAAGAATGCCTGGACACAGCCTTGGCACTCAGAGACCAGAAGATACTTTTCAGGACTTTGAAAGTGGCCAACTTCTTTCCAGAGTGGAGAAAAAAGGATGAAGTGGAAGAGCTAATGGATGAAGCCATGGGTGGAGAAGAAGGTGCTGTGGGAGGAGTAGCCTGTGGTTCCCAAGAAGGCAATGACCAGTTGTCCGAGCTCAGCCAACGTGAGCGTGAAGATTTGGCAAAAGACAAAGAGGGAATGGATCTGGGGAGTTACAAAACCTGGGAGAACATTTTCAGCAAAGAGCTCCTGGCTTGCAAGGTAACAGGCTCAGCAGGCAGCACAGGACAGAAGACAGATGGGGTTTCCAAGAAAACAACATCAGCCCCTCATTCTGCTAGCCCCACAGAGAAGGCAAAGGAAGCACCTGATGGTGCAGAAGAGACAAAGGACCAAAAGCCTGAACAAGTAACACCGAATACAGAAATGACAGGACTGGCTCCCTGGCAAGAAGGGGTCCTGGAGAGGCTGAAGAAGGAAGTTGGTGTAGGTGATTACAACATGTACCTGGTACATCATGGGGGAATGCTTATCCGCTTTGGACAGCTAGCTGCTTGCACTCCCAAAGAAAAAGACTTTGTCTATGGGAACTTGGAAGCTCAGGAGGTGAAGACTGTCTACACCTTCAAAGTGCCAGTTAGTTACTGTGGCAAAAGAGCACGTCTAGGAGATGCAATGGGCCACAGGATACCAACTTCAGACAAGTCAGTGGATACCTCAGAATTGGGAATAAACCTAGAAGAACTACCTAAGGCAAATATAGTTAAAGCCACACTGCTGTGTGCACTGGAAAAAGAGCTGAAAGGCCATGAGATCTCTGAAGCAAGGGGTATTGATGGACTCTTTATGGATTTTGCAACACAGACATACAGCTTTCCTCTGGAGCCCTTCTCCTCCAATGCTGTTTTATCAGATATTCTGGATGAAAAAAGCACATCAGAACTCCACATGGAACTATACCCTGAATGTGTAACCAGAAGGCACAACAAAAGCAGTTCAGCTTTCACATTCACTTGCAGTCATTTCTTCAGGAGGGATGAGTTCCCAGCCCACTTCAAAAATGTGCATGCTGATATACAGTCATGTCTGGACGGATGGTTCCAGCATCGCTGCCCACTGGCCTATTTGGGATGTACTTTTGTTCAAAATCATTTCCGCCCTGATGGACTTAAGGCCAAAGTTATCTACAGCAAACCCCTCAAGACATTTGCTATTAAGCCAGAGGTGGACACCCTCCTTGCTGAATCAGGGAAGTGCAATTCCATAGTGGCTAATCGAGGGAGAAATAAGGACTTGCTGAGCAGCCTCCCAGTGGAAGTGCTCAAGTATATTGCAGGGTTCCTTGACAGCTTCAGTTTATCTCAGCTTTCACAAGTGTCAGTGCTGATGAGGGACATCTGTGCCACTCTTCTTCAAGAGAGGGGAATGGTCCTGTTGGTCTGGGAGAAAAAAAGATACTCCCATGGTGGTACGTCGTGGAGAGCTCGCAAAAAGGCAAGTGACTGTGATACTGGGAAAAAGATGGCCATGGGTTCTTTCCAGATAAAAACAGGCATAGCAAGGGATGCTGCATATAAACATGCAGATGTGGGAAAGGTTGGTGAGGTTGTGAATTTGGACCACAATTGTCAGGGATCAGGGCTGTAAAATACAGTACATCTAGCAAAGGTAGAAAGGTGTAAATGGATGTCTTCTGACTAGCTAGAAGGCCCCACGCAAGCTTGTCTTGGGTAACCTGTTTGCATGTACACCAGTTTTAGACACTGGGAACTGAGAATTCCTGATATTTAAGGGTTACACATGGATTTTTTCAAGAACTTGAAGTTCATACTTTTTTTGTTCGTTACAAGCCGATCTAGGGTATGGCAAAACTAAAACATGCTTTAGAACGCCAAAAAGGTAAAGAACAAGGAGACATGGGTATGAAAGTAGCTCAGGCGTTCAGATCAGCCTCCAGGGGCTTTCATGATTAGTAGTTCAGAGGATTGCTGAGAGTGTTGGGTTGTAAGCACCTGAGGGAACAACATGGGGATAGGAAGCCTTCTTCTGCAAAGTTGTTCTCCCACTGTTTGTGCTAGAAATTTACCACCCTTATTGACTGTTTAGGTAGTCTGAAAGAAATCTGTAAACACAGCTCAGTCTGAGTCCTAGTTGAACAATAGTTATTACAGGTTTTTTTTTTTTCCTAGCTGATAGCCTTGAAGCTGCTCTAACATAAAACTCTTGGAAAGAATAACATGAAAGACTCCAGCATGACCAAGCAGAGAAAAGAGAGATCCAGGGACGATGCCCAGTAAGAACCTGGCTTTCAGGTAGACCCCTGAAGATCTCCACCTGTTGATTCTTATCAAATGGAAGCTTAGCAGTTTATGACTCTTTGTTAAATGAAAGTACTCTTTATTAAGAGAAGACATAAAGTGTTTTGAATTCAAAATCTGTGTAACAAAGTTTGGTGGCTGCAAGTTGAATTAGCCCAACCCAAAACAGGAATTAGCCACTGGGATAATTTAGTGGATGGCATGGCTTCCATCAGTGAAAGGAAGAAATTCTGACTGAGCAATCGTATAGCAATTAACTTTAGTTATTGTAGTGCAATTAACTTCAGTTATTGTAGTGCAATTTAAAACCAGCAGCATTGAATTTAAGGACTGTCTAAACCTTTTCATGTTAATTCTCCATACTGACCTCATAGGAATCTTGTTTCCAGTGCACAGACTCTGCTTGAAAACATTGTAATTAATTTGAATTTCTTCACCACTGTGTATAATAGCTATGATTACTTAGAGCTAGGACTATGATTACTTAGAACTAGAACTTCTCCCACAGGAAGAAACATTTTTGGGAGAAGAAATCTACTATGACTTTAAAAATTCATTTGATTTAACGGTATACAGCAAATATTAAAGTGACTTAGTCACAGTCTTATCACTACATGCTAGTATATCACTAAACAGTACATGGTATCATTCCAAACAGAATTGGAAAATTTTAGCTGCACTTTTTCCAAGCTTGTATGTCCTTTAGGAATAACTTCACGTCAGATTTCCCAGGCTTGTTGTGGGGTGGGGTGAATAACAATAGTGTAGTAATGCTAATTACTTTGAAGTTGCTGATAGATGCTTTAGAAGGTCTTTATGAAGTCAGGTTTCTTTGAGATACATATCACATAAGCATGCTGTAGTCACTTTGCTTTATAAACGTCTTAAATTGTACTCTACATGTGATGGAGTTTTCTGTAGAGGCATGATGGTCAGGCATCCTGGATTTCCTCATGCCCTGTACTGGAGTGACACAGAAAACTGTAGAAGGGTACTTACCCATTAGAAATGGCAGGTGGTGATGATGACTAAAACAGCAAAACCAGCAAGTATGAGGTACATAACAATGCAGACACCACTTTATCCTGTTACACCAGCCCTGTGCAATGGGATGTTCAGTAGCCCTGTCCAGTATGAGTAATGCACACCCACTGTAAGCATATACAGATTTGCTAAATCCTCTTCTCTTTTTACTAACATTCCTGTTTTCTCTCCCCAATTTTTCTTCCCTTTCCTGTATTAGATCTGGCAGTTCAGCAGCCTGTTCTCCAGAGTTAACAAATGGCAGCGCAACGATGTTGCATGCATGTCAGAGCACCTGAAGAGTTGTCCCTTCTACCAAGTGGAGCACAAGACAGACCCTGTGCTGCTGACAGGCATGTGCGAATCTCGAGAGCAGACTCAAAAGACTTTGGTTTCTACTTTCAGGCGCAGAGTCTGAAAAACCTGCTTCCCCTCTGCCACGCTCCTGTCAGGGCCCCTGAAAAGAAGATTTGGGAATTAGGGTGTAAAGACTGTTGCTTCCAACTCTTCTTTGGACATACAAAACTGGCTTCTCCCCAGCTGAGTTTGAAACATCCTGCATTTTTTTCTCTCCTGCATTAATCTGATTGTTAAAACTTCATCCACTTCTCACTGATATCACATGCTTTCTATTTATGTTTATGTTCCTTGCTTAATACAGCATCCTGAAGAAAGCAGTAAGGATCTTGTTTGAAAATAGCATCTTTGCAACATTGAAGGTAGGCTGCCACTCCCATACCATGTCCCTGAGAGAAGGAAGACCAGTTAATGTGCCTAGTTCAACTAGGTCTGAAACACTGTAGTTTGGGGTGGAAAGCCAAGTTCCAGGAGCATTGGTAGATGCCTTCCTGCCTGGCACACCTGGGGACTGATAATCTGTTCTGAGGCATGGGCAAAATAAAAGGATCCCCCCAAATTAAGTGAAGTAATTAGAACTTCAGTGAGGACTCAGGATTCCACTGCACAGACCATCCTTTAGGTCCCCAGTTCAGGCAAGCATGCCTAGTTGAGTGCAAAGCCTAAAGCTGAGCTCATGGGAGCATTCAAACCGAAGCAAACTTGTTCTTTTTTAAGGAATAACCAAGTAGCAAACAGTTTTAGGGCCTTTCTTGACCTTTTATATTTTTCAGTTAATAACTTTCTCCATTTTATTTAAAAATCCATTAAAGCCATCAAAGACTACTTGAAGTAATTTTTAGAATGCCTTACCTACTCAATTTTGCAGTTGTAAATTGCAAATTGTAATTGTAAGCAACTGTAAACCCTATGTCAAAGAAATATTATCTTCTGTAAAAGAAAAGGCATTCAGCAACCCATTCGGTAGTGGTACAGATAAACGTTTGCTCAAGTTAAATGTGCTGGAGTATTAAGATTTTTCTTCCTTTTTTACAGAGCAGAAGAGTGATTAGGATTTGGTTTATTTTTAAATAAATACACTAATTTTAAAACCCACTGTGCTTGTTGAGACAACAGATGAGAGAAAGCAGGCATGTTACCAACAGCATCTGTCTTACTGTGCTATTTAAAGCCATTTCAGAGGTGCTAGTTAGAAATGCCATGGTTGTGGTGGTGGGAGGGATTGCTCTGAAATGGCCGTAAACCGATTTGACATCTTACGGCCGCTGCACAGCCACAGTGTTGCCAACTCACGCCTCTTTCTTTTTTAAGCTCCATAGCCAGAAGTGTGAGCAGACATGAGATCTGGCTTTCATCTCACTGTCTTGGGCAGGAGGACCTCACTGGAAGCTGGGATGTCTGCCAGCCTGGACCACTGCTGCCTTCCTCATCTGGACTGGCCAGGTGAAGACTGGCCCTGGTAGATGGACACGCCCTGCACTTGCCATCCCTAATCTCAGTGCATATCTGGGATGAGGCAGCTATGCAAGAAGGAACCCTCTAGTACCAATAAAGGTTGACGATGAACCTGGGCTGAGTGCTTGGTAATCGAAGGCATGAATTGCGTGGCGACCAAAACCATCCTGAGTGCAGCTCGTCATTCCCTACACTAGCAGCTTAAGTGGTCTCTGTGAGATTTCTAATAATACAAGGATGTCTTTCTTCTCCAGACACGCACCCGCAGGAGTGTATTGTCTGAGTTGAGGGGACAGTAGATTGATCCTGGGAGCAGGAGTAGCATCAGTTACAGATTTATTTATTTTTTAGTGCTATTCTGTTTTCTGCCCCTAGAGATCGTTTCTTGGAAGTCTCATAATACTTTACACAAGAGAGTAAACTTATTCACTCAGGCATCCTGTGGAAAATACAAGTAGCATGCCAGTTTTAGGCAGAGGAAACTTAAGCAAATGAACACAGGTAACCTAAGCTGTGCCAGGAGCAGTTAAAGCTGGGTGCTGTGATTCTTCATCCTGTGGTTTAAGCCCCTGCACAAAACCAAACAGAACATCCTTTAAAGTTGCTTACAAAAACTCACCTGTCCTCAAAACGTCCCAAATAATGTTAGTTATCCAACATCATCACTCTGTTTTCCACAGGGAGGTTGAGAGAGGTGAGAATATAGAGCCAGACTTCCTAGACTGTCGTCTGCATCAGAGCCTCATCCTTCACATATCATGTACATGATTTTGAAAGATGCTGAGCACCCAACTGTAGCTGCGGACCACAATAGCTCAAACGCATGTCCAAAAATTGGGTGCCAGTATCTATGCTGGGTATTTGAAAATGGAGCCTCTCAAAATTATGGATGATACAGGGAGGGGAGAAAAAAGATGCTCAAATAATAGTGTTTCAGAGTAAGTCAGTGTTCAAGGCTAGTGTAAAAGATCATGATAAAGTTAAACCTGTAAACCACCTCTCACCTGATCAGCCACTTAGCTGCTGTAAACTAGTGTAGCTGCTATGAAATTGTGGCTTATGTTAGGTATGAATTGGACTCGTTTTACCTTTAGTGCCAGTGTCACTGGCACCGCTGCTATTCTGCTTCTGGCCTCCTTCTGTTGATGCCAGAAGATTTTGTTCTTGTAATTCACTGCTCCTGGAGATCACATTACTTCAGTTCCCACCTTATTACCACTGATCCTCCTCCTTCCCTGTGCAGGAGGTACCAGAGTCAGACTAGGGAGGATGCAATTTTTGCAGGTGTGATGGTTCAGGGTGCAGGTCAGAGATAGGAATGTTGCAGCCTCTACCTCTTGGTATCAGTGGGGCTGTGCATATGTCTAGGAGACTGGGTCGTCCTTCTTGTACTGCTATAGGATATGCTGGAGAGACACAGAGAGAGAAAGAAACAAATTTGCCCATGTGAATATATAAGTATACTTTGTAAACAGTAAATTTGGTTAAGTAATCTTCAGCATATACAATGTAAGATGAAAATCCACAGTCATCTTCACATTAATCTGGTTAACCTGAACCTGGAAGAGGGAAAGCTGCACAGGGAAGTGGAGATCACCCTTATATCAGTGTGTACCCATCTGGCAAATGCCAGCTGGTAGACACTTCTTACTTTATCTGACACTTAACACTGGTGGAGAGCTGTAGGCTGGTGTTGGATGCAGTTTAATTAATCACAGGATGCAAGCCAAGCTAGCTCAATGTTGATCCTGTTCATTAGGAGAGTCGGCAGAAGCTTTGGGGAGTTGTAAGTAACCAAATTTGCCTGCCCTGTTTATCTTGGTGAGCCGGCTTATTTAAAAGGTGAGAGGCTTTGGTTTGGGTTCAGCAAGTCCTTAGGCTCCTAGTTTAAGCTTGTGAGTTGACTGATGGAAAGTTAAAACTCTTCCTAAATTTCAGCTTGAGGGATTTGATTAGAAGAAACTGGGCATTTGGTGGTTTTTCAAAACAGGTCTTTTGTGGTTGTGGGATCTGAGCTGGAAAAGGGCATCCAAGTCCAGCAGAGCATTGAGGTTGCTCTCAGTCCAGATCCCACACTATGGACCTTCATGGCTTTGATTCCATCTGTGTTGCCCACAAGTCTTGTGAAGGGCAAGCACATTCCAGGCTGATGTGTTTTGGATCGTTTCCTCTTGTTGGAAGAATGGGAACTGAAATGATGGCATTATGGAAAGCAGAGAGGTCAGGGCAGGGCAATAAGGCTTGGGACAAAAGAGCAGAAAGATGGGAAACAGGAAAGGTAATGAGTTTGGATAGAGGAGTTCTGGGGTAAGTGTCATGGAGAGAGGCAAGTGAAGAATGGTAAAAGGGCACAGGAATGAAGGGAAGTGCAATGTGGAAAAGGTGATGCAGCTGCACATGTTTTAGAAGGAAATGGTTCAGACACTAGGAGAATAGGAGTGACGTTTAGGAGAGTAGAGACATAAGGGGAATGGAGAATATAATTTATTTGATTTCTACTGACAAAATAGTATATATAGATGAACCTGGTGAACTTGGTGGAATGTCGACTCTGTTTTGAATTGTAATTTATACAGTGGACCTCACTCTGTGGCACAACCTCTGTTCTGGGTTAGAGTACTCAGCCAGTGGGTAGTTGAAACATGAGCTGAGAGACCATGGTAAAACCGCAAAGAGTCACAAATTTTGATGTTCCTGAACGCTCATCATTTGCTGCCAACAACAGACTTTCTGCATAAATGTTTCCCCTTGAGGAAGGGGCTTGAAATTCCCAATCAGTGTTACAGAATAACATGGGGCAGATGATAATTCTTAAGTGGTGAAAGGCTAGCTCACCTACACCTACATACTGACATGTATCATAAGTCCAGGTTGGAGAAAGAATTTACGTGCTGACCCTTCAACTCCCAAAACCGAATGAGCACAGATAAGGTGGAGTTTATCTGAACGGTCTTTGTTATTTTACAAAACTCTGTAATTCCTTGTTGCTTTCTTAACCATAAAAATTGTTATGATTTTAAAAATCCAGCAAAATCCAAGTCTTAGCTTGTTTTCTTAGTTTCATCACATTAATGTTTGCTTTGCTTTCAGATGGTAGTTTCAGTGGTAGTTCCTGTATCCTCATATTCATTACGCTTCTTTCCTCTGCTCCACTCTTCACTATAATTTTCCTAGTTGAAGACTAGTATTTGTATTTATTATTTATATTTATATTTATTTAATTTTAACAATTATTTTTATTTCTGACACCATCCTCTTTGCATAGCCACTTTCTCCTTCCTGGTTCACTCTTCTTTCAAAATTAATTTTTCAGATTGACATTAGATTATATCTACAAACATTTGAAGACGAGTTTTCTCTTCTTGTGGCTGTTCATCCAGGTAGCTACAGAGGGATTTTTCTTCTTTACTTGCAGTGAAAATTCCACAGCCCCTGCGCATTTCTGTCAGGAATTCTGACCATCTTTCACATCCAGTTTCCTTACCACTATAGTCCATGTTAAAGAGTCTTCTTAATTTCTCAGGGTTTAATCTGTTTTGAAACAAAACCTGCATGTACAGTACAGGCCTTTTCTTATTTAGCTTCTGTTTCACTTATATGTAAGGAAATTATGATCACACGCTCCAAATTTATCTTTGATGACCACCTGCTCTATGAGTTAATTTCTGTTTACAACTAACAAATCTTTTATAGGTTCAGTGATGGTTTTGTGAAGGAATTTGTCATCTGTCATATTAAGAATTATAGGCCTAAGGCCCATTATGATCATGAGAGATTGTTCTCTGGTCTATAACTCTGGAGTTAGTTTCCCCACAGTAGCATAGCTCTTACTGGGATTTATCTCTTTTAATATCAGCTCTCTCCCTACATACCCAGTTATGAACTTCAGTGGTTCACAGCTGACTCTGAGCTGCACCAGTGAAAAGCCTTTTTAAACTGAGTTTCATCTAAGCAATGTAGCACCTATCATTCATGTGATACTAAGGTACTATTTTTATCTTCCTATCAGTCCTGAACAGTGGAATATTTTAATACCAGGGATGACTGTTATTCTGCCATATTTCTGTTACTTGCATGATAGCTAGTTTACACCCCATTTTAGTTGCTCATATTTCTGTCCTACCAGTAACTGGAAGGTCATTTTAGTGGAGCCTAAGTCTTCTTGATAGTATCAGGTGATATAACAAGGCAATGGCAACAAGTTGAAGTTCGGCATGCTCATGCTGGACTTCAGGAATGACTTTTTTTACCAGAAGGGTAATGCAGCACTGGAATATGTACCCAGAAAGGTGGCAGTGTCTCCACCCTTGGTGGGTTTCCAGACTTGGTCACACAAAATCATGGTGACGTGAATGAGCTAGAGATTGGATCAGAGACCTCTGGATGTCTCCTCCCACCATCACTTCTTTGATTCCACAGCATCACCTGAGATTTCCTGTAGCACACAGGCATCTGCCTCCCTGGTCTCACCTGCTTCCCTTAGCTGAACCAGATAGCCCTTCGGCTACCGGTATTGTCTGCTGCTGTTTCTCTCATCACAATTAGTATATTCTTTCCCCTTGTTCGGTAGGCCTCTGCCCTTATCAGTCATCACATAGCTATTTAACTGGTTTTCATCTCCCTGTGTAGGAAAACAGATACAAAGCCCTCTCTCAGCAGTTGGACCATCACTGAATGCCTCTCTTGAACATGATGCCTACGCAGTAAAGTTATATTTACAAGCTAGCTTGGTAAATTGCACAACTTTTTACCAGAGCTGTTCCTTTCAGACATCCAGCATGCACTGCATTGCAGCTCTGGAGAATGGAAGAGAGTCCCACCTGGAGGAATTTGATCACAGAGAACTGTCAAGAGTGGCATACTGCTCTGCAAAACAAAGTCTACCACAACTGCTGTGTTGGAGGCTCTCTGCAGACAGTAACGCATAACTTGTTCCACAGCCACAACATAGGCTGCAGACCTTCCCTAGCCTCCTCTGTGTAAACAGCTCATGGGCATATCCACTGAAATGCAGTTTTGGCTCCACTGGAGCAAGTAGAGAAACAAATCAGTGAAAGGAGCCTTGCCTTAGCAGACACCACTGCTGTGTTTGCCTGAGGTGAAGGAGTTGCAGAGACGATTGTTCTCTGCTTCATCGGCTGATGGGAATATATGGGTGCCTTCTGAGAGCACAAATAATTCTGGATAATAACATGTAGGGAGCAAAGATAAGTGCATCTAAGACTGAAGAGGGATGCAGGGACCCACGGGGGTGTGCTGGTAGGTGGATGATATTACCCTGGTGAGGCAGTGGGAGAGCTAGCCAGAGCGGCTGGCCACATCTGACAGCTCAGGGCTCCTAAGTATAACTTCAGCAAGCAAGAATTAATATTCCTTGTGAGGCTTTTCCAAAAAGGACTAAAGTGATGAGTGAAGATGGGCTTAGGATGCAAGGGGTCTGTATCAAAAGCCCATATCTGGCCAGCACAAGGTGGTTGTCAGGAAGTTGTACTGGAAGAGCTATGGCTGGGGGTTATCATGGTTTCCTGCAGATATATATACATGATTATAGTAGGCCACAGTGAGGGTGTGAAGAGAGCACAGCAAGACTGTGAAGAGAGCACAGCAAGACTGTGAAGAGATGAAGAGACAAGAAGGAAACAGCCATCTTCTCTCCCCCTGTCTAAAAGACAGGGGAAAAGGTAGTTAGTAAAAATACCATCAGAGCTCAGCCATTCCCTCTCTTGCAGCTTACTTTTTTCCCCTGATGGTTTTTCCCCCCGAAGCCAGGGCTGACTTGGCAGCTGGTGGTAGCACCACAGTGGGGCTGGCTCATATCACCACAAAGCAGACTGGCTTCTAGGCAGTTAAAGAAGGGTCTGGGGGAAAAAAAGGCAAATAAACCAACAAAACAAATCATAAATACCAAAACACCCCCCCCCACCCCCCCCAACAAAATCCCCCAAACCAAAAACCAAGCTTCAACCTCCAAGTCTTTCACAAAGATAGCCTTCTGGAAGGCAAGCGGAGATGCAACCGGTTTTAGGGGCAACAGGTCTGGAAGCGATGAGCTTGGTGTGCAGAAGCGCGGTGGGAAGGGCTGATGGAACCCAGACTTGAAGAAGGACCCGGCCGAGGCAGCCCAGCCGCAGGTTTGGGGATGCTCCCGGGGGCGCCCAGCTCCCCAGCTGCCCCGGCGCCCCTGCGTACGGTAAAGCAAGAGTTAACCGGTTTGAGGGCTGGGTTTCCTTCTGCCCCTTCTGCTTTAGCAGAGCGAAAGCGAAACGAAGCGCGGAGCTTCCGGCGGCGGCCGGGGCCGGGCTCGTTTCCCGGCAGGGCTCCGGGGCTTGGCGGCGGGCGGAGGGGGCGGCAGCGCTGCGGGGCAGGATGGACGGGGGGCTGGTGCTGTGCGGGGCCCTGGTGCTGTGCGGGGCCCGGCTGGGCCTGGCGGCGGGTGAGTGCCGGGGGGCCGGGGGGACCCTCCTGCGCTCAGCCCCTTCCCCTCCCCTCCACCCCTCCCAACCTCCAGTGAAGGTCTCTGAAAACGTCTCGCAGGTCAATGGTGTGGCCAGAAGAGGGTTGGGGGGTGTAGGGCTGGTGGGGTTCGCTGCCAGCAGGGCTGGGAGGACCCCGACGTGGCAACCAGCCCCCGGCCTGCCGGTTGTATATCCCCAGTCCCAGAGAAACGCGTCCGCGCTTCCTTTGCCGTGGGGCTGATGCATTCGGGCGGTGCTTTTCCCTCCCTACAGAGCCAGAGAAAGCCCCCGCGCCGGCGCCGCTGTTCCGCAGGGTGGATATCACCCTCGTCTGCTCCTACAAAGAGGAAGATGTAGGAAGCTTCCAGCGTCCCTTTGGCGGCTTGTCCTCCGGGCATCCTGCCACCCTCGTGCTGAGGGGTATCAGCGTCAGAGATGATGGAAATTTGGATGATGTAACAGAGTACAGAGTCCCACAGCAAGATTCCTCTTCTCCCATTGTCTTTGAAGCCTCTGGTGAGTGGGAGAGCTGGGGTGGGAGAGCTGCCACGGGGGTTTTGACCACTTGCATGCACCGAGCTTCTGCAAGTTTTTTCCTTAGATTGGGTTTAGACAATTGAGTTTTGAATGGCTGCTAAAGTGCCATACATGACTTCCCGAATTCAGCAACTGGGACTTCGTGGAAGATGTTAGGAAACCCTGTTGAGGCACCTCTTCTCCTGCTGGAGCTATCCTAGATTGCCTATCTCTTGGGAGATACTTTGTCAAAAACAACTCAGGAATTATTCCACTATACAGTATTATTGCACTCATGAAGAGCGTGCACATCTTTAGTCAAGCAGATGTTTTTTACTAGCAGGAAGCATGGCAGTAAGTGAGCGTACAGCAAAGCTGCCCTGCTCAGAAGACCAGCTGTGTGCAGCTTGGCTCTCCTCATTTCACTCATGGGTGCCAACCTGCAGTCCAGCCTCTGTAGCTCTTCACGCATAACTTTGCATATACAGTCAGAGAAAAGTCTGAGCCTGTACTTCACCGTGGTCTGCCTGCAGACGGAGGTCTGCCTGGTGCTTATCTGTGAGTATGTGCTTCCATACAAGCTTATTTGAGGCTCTGAGACATTTTCAGAGAAGAAGCTGAAAGCCTGGCAGTATTCATTAGCCTGGGTCCAAGCTCTCTTTCATGTGGTGTGGATGGACCGGACATGGATGGGTTCAAGCACACTACAGCCAGGCATTGCAGACGGGGATAATTTCCAATGATGTCTGTGGAAAGTCCTTAGGATACTTATGCCTGAGCTTAAGTCCATGCTATGATAAAAGGCACAGATACAGCGTGTCTCTACATCATAGAATCGTAGAATCATTATGGTTGGAAACGACCTCTAGGGTCATCAAGTCCAACCTTCATCCTAACATCTCCCTAACCACTAGACCATATCCTCAAGTGATACATCTACTCGTTTTTTAAACACCTCCAGGGCTGGTGACTCCACTACCTCCCTGGGCAACTTCTCTCTCAGTAAAGAATTTCTTTCTAATATCTAAACCTCCCCTGACACAACTTGAGGCCATTTCCTCTCATTCTACATCCACCCACTCCTGCCTTCCAGCCAGCCTTTCCTTACCTGGGATGCTTCAGTGTCTTCTTTGTTTCTAGAGTCAGGCCTAGAAAGAATAAACATTGCAGGACTTTACTGGGCATTTCACATACACAGCTTGCTTTCTTGAGCTAGCTAAAGGTAATCTCTTCTGTTTATTCCTCTTTCCTAACTGTTTACGTTGCCCAGTGTGAGCTCTGTGCAGTCTGGCAGGATAAAATGCAACCAACAGACTGAAGGATGTAAGACAGTCATGACAAACCTGTCATAGTCTTTGCAGGCCTTCATCTATTAAGCCTAGGCTGGCATTTCTAGGCTCTGACTCAACCCCCCAGTGCATGATGCTTCTCCAAAATATGTGTCTCATCATCTTGGACTTTCTTTCCCCTTTTGGATTTGGATGGTTAAACCTTTTCCTCTATTCCCACAGCCGAGTTGGTATCCATCCCACATGCAGAGGCCCTGCTGCATGCAGACTGTCATGGGGAGGAAGTGAACTGCGAGATCTCCCCATACAGCTCCCAGCGGGCTGGCGAAGAGCCATGCCATACCACCTGGTTCGTGGCCACCCTGCAGCTCTCTGGCAGAATCAGCATCACCCTGGTGCTCAGAGGACCCCACTGTGGCAGCCAGCAGGAGGAGAAGGAGCATGATGCAACACTGCACCCAAAGCTGAGGATTCCTATGAGCAAGGAGGGGACATTGCTGACCACAGGTGACCAGGTGGCCCAGGCTGCTCCCACAGCACCAGGAGCCATGAGGGGAACCTGCATCCCCATCAGTCCCATTCCCCACCTCACACCAGAATCTGAGGGCAGCCAGGAGCTGGTGCTTAGGGAAAAAGGGGTTGGGCAGATTACCCCTCACCCTACCTCCTCTCAGGGTTTCCCATGCCCCAGCCCCTGAGGATAACAAGCACCTTCAAGACGATGACATACACTTGGTGTCCACCTGTCTTGTTACTCCTCTAACCCCACAAGACTAGCTTCCTCCAGCTCTTCAGTCCACATGGCCCTTGGGGCATCGAATAGGGTGCCTGTGCCTCCTCCTCCTCCTGCAGGTGGGGAGTTCACTGCCAGCCCTTCCTGCCTGAGGTTGCCTTCTTTAACCACATCTATTTAACTCTCTGCTTGCCTTTGTTTCTGTTTCTAGTTGAATTTCAATCATCATCACACAACACTTCCCTGCACACACGTCTTGGCAGCTCAGTCACACTCAACTGCCACTTTGCCTTGGCTCCCAGCTCCTTGCTGTCTTCCCTGGAGTGGAGGAGGCAGCACCAAGGTAGTGGCCGTAGCCTTTTCCAGTACCAGGTGGGGAGCACAGGCCCAGAAATGCAGCCAAAGGTCCATGTGGATGTGGCAGAGATACTGAGGAGTGGAGATGCATCGCTTAGCCTACAAGAAGTGAGTGTGGGAGACGAAGGGACATACCTCTGTTTGGTGTCCACCCTGCTGCACCAGACCCAGCACATCATCCGTCTGCATGTGACCGGTGAGGAAGGGAATTGCCTGGGAGGAACAGGAGTCCCATGTCCCCAGGCACTGAAACTTTGTCCTGCACCCTTTATCCCATTGCTCCCAACACTCATCATCACATACTCTTTCCCTTTGTGGACAGGGACTTTTGTACTCTACTAACAATGGGTCAATTCCCTGTTTATCTCCTGCAGAGCCTCCAAGAGTTCGTGTCATTCCAGCAGTGGTGTCATTTGGGAGAGATGTAACAACTACTCTGACCTGCAACATTGCTGGCTATTACCCCCTGGATGTCTCAGTAAGCTGGACACAAAAGACTCCTGAAGATGATGAGGAAGTCCCTCTCTCAAACGCACGTTTCTCCAGCCACCGGCAAAGCCAAGATGGCACCTACAGCATCACCTCTTACCTCAGCATCAGCTTAGCCACAGCGCAGGCACCAGCCACCTACAGCTGCCATGTTTCCCACGTGGCCCTGGCAGAACCCATCTCTGTGAGCGCCCATCTTAAGGCACCAGGTATATGGCAGGGGCAGAGGGGCAAGTTCTTCATCCTGCCCAGACCTCCTCCCACCTCAGTCTACCTACTGCAGAGGTCAAAGCCACACCACACATGCCTGTTTCTCCCTGCTTTCCTTCTGGTGTCCTCTCATATACCTATCCTCTATGCTGCTCTTCCCTTTCACTTCCTCAGCCTTTATTTCACTTGCTGAAGTTTTCTGGGGAGTGAATATCTCGTTTCCTTCAGAGGTAAAGAGATTTTATGACTGAAAGTGGAGCAGCAGAGCAAAAGTTTGTAGCATGTGGGCACTGGACAGGCACAAAGGAAATAGCCATGCCCCATGAAGTTAGATACCCAGCTGGGCTTGATGTTCAGCTGGAGACTGATGCTGCTTGAGAATGATAGCAAAAAATCCTTCCCACATTGGAGCTGTTGGGGTTCTCACTCTCCTTGCTGATAGGAGATTGCTTCTGTGTCTCCTCCTGACCCAGCAGGGAAAAGCAAGCAATACTGCAGTTTAACAAATTATGACATATCAGTCCAGCCAGTATAAATGGCCCTGGGTCTGTGTGGCTTTGTCCTGTGTGTCATGTCACATCTCTGTACCTGATAAGTGCATGAACGTGGTCTGTCGCTGGGGGAGCTCATTTAACTGTGACAACTTGATGATCCAACATCACTGATTCACCTCTTGCTTTGCAGAGCAAATGGGACCAGAAAGACTAGTTGGGGGTTTCATTGCTACCATCATTTTCATCGTTGTCCTCTTCATGGTGCTCAGGAGAAGAGCAGGTAGGAGTTTAAAATGCTGAGTCACTTCCCTGGGCAAGAAGCAGCAAGGAGCATCTTCCTCTCCCCTGCACTCCCACTCAGAAGAGATAGTGGTCAAGATCCTGGAGGGAGAAGCTGGGAGTGGATGAGTTGGAGAGTCATTTCTAGTAGAAGGCAGCACGAGGTGATGTTTTGCACTGCTTTGGTCTTCCTGCATCTTACTATTTTTTTGTTCTTTTCAGCTAACCCAAAGTCTGAGCAACTTCTAAGGGCTTCAGAATAGAGGAAACCCTTGTGTCACCCACCTGCAGTCCTTTGTCTCCTGTCCCTTGACACATCCTACTCAGCAGAACCAGCCCTGTCCGAACAGAGTTCTTGGTCACTATGGAGAGGTAGGGCTGCCCTTGGGGGAGGAGCTGACTGACTGTTTAGAGGTGGACTCACAGTAAAACATGTCTTCATCTTGGGAGGGCAACCTAGATAGCCTCAGGTCCTTGCTGGGATGATACGTTACAGGCAACATTATACATTTTTAGAAAGGCCTCTTTTCCAGTTTCAGGGAAAATTAAGTTGTATATAGGTGAGTGTAGGACTGTATATATGGATGTGTATACAGATATATGTATGTATGAATACATGTTGTAAGTAGGTATGCAGCATTTACACGTGTGTAGGTATGTGTCTGTGGATGTTTATAGGTACATTTGGTTAATGCCTATGAGGCAGGTGTTTAAGTAAGATATTTATGTGTGTGTGTGTTTTAACTCAAGTTCAGCAAATATGTAGGCAAAATTGATACTTCAGAATGGTAACTCCTCAAACAGAGGAAGTTATGGGTTAAACTGATAGCAAATCAAGCAGTCAGAAAAATACGACTGTCCAAGAGAAAGCTACAATGCCATTAATAGAAATTTCATTGCTTGAAGTTTACAAGGTGGAGAAGATCTGTGGTTCTGCAGTTGTGGAAAAGAGAAAACAAATACTTTCCCTGTCTAGCAGAGAATCTGAAGGTAACACTCAGAAGTCTTGTATATAACAAACAGTGGAAAAAAAAAAAACGGAAGGAAGGTGTGGATGGAAAGGAGTTAGATGGCACACAATAGAAGTGAGAATTTATGAAGCATACAAGGTGATAAGGAGTGTTCAAAATAATCTGGAAATCCTGGATTGCTGCAAGTGCTAGTGGCACTTGGAAGGAGTTTTTTCCAAATACGTTGAAAACCAAGAAATTCTAGCAATGGCATAGGCTCTTATTGGGTGGACATAGGTAAAACTGTTGATAGAGAAGATTTTTGATGAAGGCTTTTTAATACAGAGAAGATAGTTGTTTGTATGGAGAAAGAAACAGAATTGTGTATTCATACTACATGAGGATGGTAAACAACTTCCTAATCTACTTGTGAAATAAGGAAGGTTTAAACAGCATCTATTAAGCATAAGTATTTTCAGATCAGTAGCCCAGAATATTTGTATCTCAGAATCATAAGAGCTTTGGCTCAGGAGACACTGGCCCAATGGAGTTACGTATTTGAAAACCCAGACATAATAGAGAAATCCCAAGATCTTGGAAGAGCATGCTGTGCCAGGGTTCAGAGAGAGAAAGTCAGATGGCACACACTGACTGTTAAATGGTTCTGTAGTAATAATAACGGGTAAAAGAGCATGAAGTTACTATGAGTTAGCTAACAAAGGCTTCAACCATGAAAATAACAATAATAATATAGTACATTAAAAAAACTGAGGAACAAACCTGATTTTATTCTTTGACAAAATAGTACATTTGATTAATAAAAGCATTGGTGCAGATTTAACAAACCAAGAGATCTATACATTCTGAAGAAGCAATAATAGTGTATGTGTACATCGTCATTTGCATTATATGGATTAATTACTAGTTAACAGACAAATGGCAAAAATTCATTGTCCAAAAAGAATCAGCAATCACTGCTGAAAGTGTGTGCCTCTGCAAGAACCGTGCTGTTTAATATTTGCATCAGGACACGCAATTGTAATAAATACTGCTGATAAAATTTGCAAGTGTAGCTAAAGCAAAGGGAGTCCTTCAGATCAACACAAGTCACCTGGCCATCTGAACATACTCAAACAAGATCAAGTGCTCAGTAATGCTAGTGGAGGTTCCTCGGATACTGGACTACCATGCTCTCTCAATGCTCTTGATGCACGAATCCTTATCAGTTGCCTGACCTGTGGGAACATGCAAGAGTCACCATGGGCAGAATATAACTGCTGTTGGAGGCGGAGGCAGTTTTTGCTTGTATCATTTCCTCTTCATTTTTGATGTGTTACCAATAAATAATTATCTTTAGTTCCAATGGTTGTCTTCTGTCTGTGCAGCTTGCACACTGCTCTGTAGCATCAAGCCTACTGTGTGGTTCCACAGCTAGTGAACAAGTGGACCAAGCCCCGCACAAAGGAGGAAACCACCTTGGACTTGGGAAGGGGAGCTCCAAGGAACCCTTGGTGTCAATACTGGTCCCCTCACTCCCAGAGGCTGCTACGCTGGAGCAGGACTCACGGAAGCTTTTTGTACTGCCTTCTGGATTCAAAGACATCCCCAGATACCCTGGATAGGTATGTGACAGCTGGCTCCTGTGCAGCCAGAGGGGAAGGACAAGCTGCCAAGAGCAGGAACCTCATTGGCAGCTGCTGGAGAAGTCATTGTCATCTGTGACTGACTGCCATGATGGAAGCCCAGTAAAGCCTGAAGCTGAAAGAGCCATTGGCAGTGCAGGTGCTCACATGTTTTTTATTATGTTGAGAGCTTGGCGGTGGTACAGACCAAAATGACAGGACCAATTAGGAAGGTCAGAAAGCCTTTCAGGGCACACTTTGAGGCATTACTCTGGTCTTACTAAACCAGTATATCCCAGTCACACCACAGAAAATATGGAGTACTGGTGGCACTGTAACCTGCAGAGAAAGGCACAGTGAGAATCAACAGCTGCAAGTTCTATTTAGGCATGTTCAGAGTAGAATAAGACGTAATATACTCAACAGTGAGGATGATTGTCCTAGCCATCTGTCAATAAAAATGGTAGACTATCTCTCGTGGTCTTCAAATAAAGGCCAGCTTACTTTTTTTCAAGCTGCCCTTTAAGAATAATTTTAAAACAAGTTAGTAGCATCAGTTAAAAGAGATACTGGGTAAAATTCCAAGGCTGGTGTTAGACATAAGGTGGGAGCTCGTGGTTTGTCTGCCTTTTTGGCTCATAAACTGACATAAAGGCAATAAAAATAATGGAAAGATGGAAGAAATGCATTAGGAGCGGCTGTATTCCTCATAAGGAGAAATGATGTGGCACCTTCAATACTTTTTCAGCACTCTTTCAATACTACATTAGAAGTTTTGGCTTGCCCTTGTTCACAATACAATGCAGCCACAGCCCCAAAGTAATCTTGTGTTGACTGAAGTGCAAAGAACTTAATCTTATGTTTTGCAAGCTGTCAAAATCCGTATCAAATTTCATGTCTTATATTAAATAATTCTCCTAAAGTACCACTTTAAAACACCTAATATTTATTTTTATTTAATATTTATTTGTACTGACACAGTATACCTTATAATGGGCACTCCTGGGCACCTTCTTGTAGTCTTTTAGTTATCTTTTACTGATGAAAAAGCATGTAAGTGAAAGATGTTATAATGGTTAAATGTTTTAGGATTCTGATTTAACACAGAAAGAATAAACAGAGAAGGAAGATCCAGGGACATATGAGCATCAATTTTTTTAGTAAATTGGTTGACTTTCACAGGGAAGGAATATTTTTCTTTGTTGCTTCCTACAGACAGTGTCTGTGAATCCAGATTAGCACGATATTATACGGCATCTTGCTGACAGTGTGTTTCAGCTTGTGAGCACCAACATCTGCTGGCAAGTCTGAACCCTCTCCAGGGCAGCTGGTGTGTTCGTAACAGGGAGATGGATGCCATTGGGAAGGAGAGAGGATGCACTTGGTGCAAGGTCTGGAGTAAAGAGTGTAGTGGAGGATGTGGAGAGGCAGTCGGGATGGTTGGTTCAACTCATTTATTTCTGAACCTGCCTTCCTGACATACATGAACTCTGCTTTTTCCTATCCAGCAGCTGACATTTAGGTTCCTCCCATTTCACTGTCTTGGTAGATGGGCAACTGTGAAGCTATCATGCTCCTTCCATTTCAGAATGGCATTGCAGGGCTCTTTCCCCCAATGCACCCCTTTATTCACTTTACCCATATCTTCTTCACTGTCCATGTCCTGTTTGAGGGGATGTTGAAGCCAAAAAATTCTTTTTAGTTCCCAAACCTTTCAAGATTTATGATGCCTCAGGCTCTACCAAGGGCTTTACTCTCCCACTTAGTATACAATACTAGGCTTTATTTTCCATACAAAATGTGCTTCAAATGAACCACTTCTCTGAACTTCCTAATACCATGGAAGGATGGTGGACCTCCTCTATTCCCAAAGATAGTGGACCTCCCTGAGCAGCTTGTGTCTTGGGCTCCATACGTGTGTAGTCAGGAGAACTTTAATGGCCTCTGAGATAGAAAGCAGACTGGATGAAATGATGGATTTGCTTGAATTAGAAGTTGAATTAGAACTGGAAATTAGAAGGAAATTCTCTCTGAGGACAGTGAGACACTGGCACAAGTTGCTCGGGGGGGTTGTGGGTGCCCTACCCCTGAAGGTGTTCAAGGCCAGGTTAGATGGGGCCTTGAGCAACCTGATCTAGTGGGAGGTGTCGCTGCCCATGGCAGAGGAGGTTGAAACTAGATGATCTTTGAGGTCCCTTCCAACCCAAACTATTCTATGATTCTATGAATTTAAAATACTAGGTACTAGAATTTCTTCCCTCTGAAATACGCTGCTGTTAACAGGAGAAAAGCCCTTTCCAAGCTGCTGAGGCCAAGATTTGGGCTGAGACCAAGTGAAGCTTGCTATATGAAGGTATGGAAATAGTTTTTAAAAAATCATCCAGCCATAGAAATGAAAGAAATGTACGCTGCAATTTGTCTCCACTGACCTGACCTTCCTGCAGTAATAGTGAATGCTCCCTAAAAAGTCACACCAGTGAGCTGGAAACCCGGAGGTTAACATTTGTTGTCACAATGAGGCCATCAAACAAAGGATATAGCAAACTGCTAAGGGGGGAAAAAAAAAAAGTTACTTTGTGGAAAGAAAAGGGGGTTAAATGTGGCAGCTTAGATGCCTGCTGTGAATTATTTTCTTCAAGTTGAGTGCGTTGAAACAGATGAAACATTGTGCCTTACTTGCATTGTACCTTGCACTTCCTGCTGCAATAGTAAGGAATTCTAGATGGTTCATATGGTAGTTGTGTCCACAATTTACAGCTTGGCTCTACTAAGTATGGTCACTTAATTCCATTCACATCTTTCAGCACATTTGGAGGAGGGGTTCATTGTTTTACCAAGGAACTGTTTCAGTTTTTGATAATATTTCCAAGGAAATGTTGAATAATAAAGACATATTACTACTTTTTTCATTTATTTTAAGGAAAGTCTCCAAATACTAAGACATATACACATAGATAAAATGTGTATGTATATACAAGGAATATACGCACTGTATTGCAAAACATTAATGTTTTAATGCAACTATGACGTTTGACTATACTTTTCACAGAAACTGCCCCCAGGGATTCCTTGTAGTCTTCTCACAAGTATTCTTTTGTTTCTACAAATATTAATGCATATATGAAAAGGATTTTATGGATAAATAGAGCTTTGTATTCTTTCTGTATCTTTGTACCTCAAACAGGGGAACAGTTACATGAAAAGATTTGGGAAAGAAAACATGCCGAGGCAAACTGCTCCAGAAAAGGATTATGCGTGAACAGTAGTTAGTGTGTACACTAAGTAATTCAGTGAGTAAAATCATCAAGGATGTAGTTGAACTGGTTTATGACTGGCAGGTGTTAGTGTAAAGTGCTGACTGAAGCTCAAGAAATACAGACATCCGTGAGAATGTGTGGTTATCAACCGAGAAAGTCACACAAGAATCTTTGCCTGACTGTAGCTAATTCTTTCAAGTTGCTTTCTAGGCTTTGTTGTGTTTTTTTTTTCTCTCTCTATTTGTTAGCCTGTGTGGGAAAATGCAGAGAAAGAGGAAGTCTAGTCTCTAATGACCTGTCCATTTGAATCACTGCTCTGAGAAAACTGCATGATAAACAAAAATAAAACTATATTTAAAGCTTCTAGTTCCTAATGCTGGTATCTCACAGTAGCAGATGCCACACCCCTTCTTGCAGTGCTTCTTCAGGTGAAATAAGCAGCTGCAGATCCCGAATTGCTTTGCCAACCAGGAGTGGCTGACGTAAATAATCCATCCATAAAAGGAGGCACATAAGATGTTGTCACAGAACACAATCCTAGGAAAATAAAAGATAGGGTTTAATGATGTCCCAGTGACATAATGTGATCTGTATTTGGGCAATTTGTAATCATACTGATTTGCCACTTGGTTGTAGAGTTATTTCCCTCTTGAAGCTATTTTATTTGTGGGAGGTGGTCCTTTTGGGTCTGATACATGCGATTGAGCTGTACTTTGCCACCCATAGTTCCTTATACAGGACATAAATTTGGAGCTCCATAGCAGATACTATGGTCTCCATGCTCCTTTGTCATGGCACAAGTGACAAATATGGGAAAGTAAGAGGAAGCATGTCATGTCCCCATCAAGCCTGGCATTGGATGTCTCCAGGGATGGAGACCTCTCTGGGCAACTTGTTCCGGTGTTCCACCATCCTCATAGTAAAGAATGTCTTCCTAATGTCTAATCTACATCTACCCTTTTCTAGTTTAAAACCATTGCCCCTTGTCCTGTTGCTACATGCCCTTGTAAACAGTCCCTCCCTGGCTTTCTTGTAAACCCCCTTCAGGTACTGGTAGGCTGCTATAAGGTCTCCTCAGAGCCTTCTCTTCTCCAGGCTGAACAAGCCCAACTCTCTCAGCCTGTCTTCATCATAGAGGTGTTTCAACCCTCTGATCATTTTTGTGGCCCTCCTCTGGACCTGCTCCATCAGGTCCATGTATTTTTGTGTTGAGGGTTCCAGAGCTGGACACAGGACTCCAGGTGAGGTCTCACCAGAGCAGAATAGAGGGGCAGAATCACCTCACTCGATCTGCTGGCCACACTTCTTTTGATGCAGCCCAGCATGTGATTGGCCTTCTATCTCACAGCTCGCTCAGGGATGGGGATTGGGTGATCACCTCTGGCTCTTCCTCCTGTTCATCTAATAGCCCTGGTTCATCTTCCTCACTTTGCAAACATTTTTTTGTATATTTCTTTTTCTGTATTGGTGCAGTTGATACCGACTGTTATGCTGGTTCAGCCATCATCGTTTTATGCTGTCATCAGTTGCCTGATCACACAGGCCAACACTGAACTCAACAACATCCCCTTGGAAGTTCTCTTTCACACAGTCCTGCCATAAGTTCCTGTGGACCCAGCTCCTTCGCTGCCCACTGTGGTGCCAACATCACCTGCTGGACATAACAGACAGAGATGGCTCCCTCAGTGGCCCTTCACATAGAAGGACACCACTGAGAAAGCTCAGCACGATGCAACCAGAAACCACACCCAATAGGAAGCTCCTCCAA
>JAVSBS010026317.1:81511-133862 GCA_033124195.1 Coracias cyanogaster | reverse complement strand
CGTGTTCCTGTGTGACCTTGCCTAGATGAACCTGCTTTGGCAGAGGGTTTGGACTAGATGATCTCTAGAGGTCCCTTCTAACCCCTATGATTCTGTGATTCTGTGACTTTAGGTCCAAGCAGACAGCAGATGCCCCTGATTTCTCTTATGTCTGAGGAATGGGAGAGCTCACTGCACATCAGGCAATCACAGGCCTGATGTGAGTGAGAGCCTGGCTGTACCAGTCCACGCAGGAGAGGATAAGAAAGCTTTGCCTTCATAAAAACTGCACCTGCTGCAGGACCCAAGGGCATTTAACTGTGCTTGGAAGCAGACAGGGAATACTGCTGTCTTGGGCAGGAGGTGCTACTGGGAGAAGGCAGGAAGGTCAGGAGTCTCAAGGAGCTGTCTGAGGAGTAGATTCACACTCACCTCAGATGAAGAGCAGCTCCCTGGAAAAGCCCTGCACCACTCCTGATGCAGAGCTTCCTCCTGGCTCAGTGCAGGACACCTCCACTTCCTTCTGGTCCACCTCACCCTGCTGCAGTTGCACAGCCGTACCCTCCTATTAACAGCTGTAGCAGCCACAGGAAGCATATTCTTGTGAGCAACAAAATCTGTGCCTAAGGATTTCGGCCTGCTCTCCTGCAGCGTGCCAGGGGCTGGCATACACCTTCCCTCCTGCACAAGGGTCCAGCTGGTACCTCATCAATTCCCAACCCCAGTGCAAGGCAGGGCTGCTGTCACCTCTGCATCCTGACCCCATGTGTGATGGTGTTATTCAACAGAAAGGGCACTAGACTAAGCTCCCCTCCTCGTAAAGACGCAGGGTGTGTGTGTGCAGCCCCGGTGCCAGCACGCCCGGGCAGGGTCACACTGCATTGTCTGATGGGATGTGAGGGTTGGGTGGTATTTGCACTACCCAGGCTGTCATGTAATTACAGGCTGTGAGACAGGGAAAAAGAATGGTGGTTGGGACAGGGAAGGGAAAAACAAACCTGGAAGAGCCACACACTCCAATTCTGGGAGACTTTTACAACTTCCATCCCTCTGCGATGCAGTGAGGGTGAGCAGAGCCATGGGAGCAGCTCCTGGGCCTTGCGGCAGAAGTGTGGCAATGGGGGACCACCATGGGGAGAGGTGGGTGGAGGGGGGCCTGTCCATGGCTGTGGTCCCTCCCTCACCTCAAACACATGCTGCACCTGCCAGGGCTTTCCCCAGGGGAAGGTCTCTGCTTTCTTCAGGTAGGAGCAAGGTTCCCCAGTTACAGTTCCCTCCTAGTTACAGAATGGTGCTGGGCTGGTAGTCCAAGGAAGGCCAAAGAAAGCAAGGCCTCTGATCAGCACAGAGGGAGAGTTAACAGGTGAAATGGTGGGGCTGAAGAATTCAATGCTTTCTCTGCTTCAATTCTTCCTAGTGTGATTAACTTCAATGAAGTGATTAATGCAATTAACTAGCTACAAAGGGGGAGAAATGTGGATCTAATAAGAAAAGAATCAGTTTGAGAGTGCTTAAATAAGTGAAATCCACTTATTTTCACCTCAGCTGGGCCTGCTGAAATTCTGCTGAATTTCTCTAGCTCATTCAGGGAAACTGAAGCTATCTCACAACTCCCGGTGGGAACAAGATCGTGTCTATCCTCAGGTGGAGAGAAAAGAGGATCCAGATGTAAGGGATAATCCACGTTATGCCAATTACACTGTGAAATACTGGAATGAATAATCAAATGTGCCATTTGGAGACATCTAGACTAGGACATGATGGGGAGTAGGAGCTGGCTGACATGGATTTGTCAATAAAAATATAATGTTGAAATACCTCCTTTCCTTTGTGTTAACATCTGCATTACAGGCAGAGAGAAGCAACAGCTGTCAAATAATACTGCAGAAATGTTATGTGCTGTCAGGTGACATCCTTGTGTACATGCAGACAGAAGATGCTCTGCATGGAATTGCTGAAGGCTGTGTACAAAATGAAGTAGTGAGTGTGCTCGGTGGTCATTGTCATTCGGTGTCTCTCTGAGAGGTTGTGGTGAATGAGACAACTGGGGTCTGTCCCCGGGGGGTACCCCTGAAGACATCCATGAATTAGGAGGGTGATGGAGCAGAGGGTATTTACTGCTTCGGTGACTGATCACAGGCTGGGAAGAAGAGGAAGTTCACAGCAGGGCAGGATTAGGATTCAGACTGGTTTTGAGCAACTGGAGAAGCAGTCTGAAAGCAGTGAGGTCCCATTGCTTAGGACATAGATAAAGGGAAGTCACCAAGCGTGCATCCAGCCCTGGGCTGGGGATGGGCTCACCCAGGAGGCAGTGACACATACTTGTTTTCTAGGACCTGTGGTTGACCTTTACCTTGGGGTACCAGCAGCATGGGGGATTTCTCGCAGCCACTAGCAGTATGCCAAACCCTCAGGGAGCGGATTGGTTTCTTCAGCCAGCTGCTGCCTCCTGCAGGACTGGCCAAAGGGGAGGAGAGCTCTGATGAACTGTCCCTGCAGAAAGCTCCCAGATCACTGCCCATAGTCAGACTGAGCTACCCAGGCACACAGAGCTCTGCTGACAGTCATAGATTTTCCTTCAGAATCATTTTCCAATGGAAAACTATCCTTCTTTTACTAGCTTTCTAGATTTTATTTGGCAATCTGAAATGCCATCTGTCTGGCAGCTTCCCGTCTGCCTGCAGGAAGAAAGCCCAGCTGGCAAGAGTCTTTCAGACAAGAGCCAGGGGTCTCTGAGCACCCCAACCATCCATGTGTCCCACTTGGGAGCACTCAGGGAAGGACATGTGGAGAACTGAAGACCTGAGGGCTTTGGAGCCAGCAGCCTCCTGGAGGAAACTGAAGTGGCAAGGGCCTTCCATGAGGACAGGGATCAGGCTCCCAGTGACCTCATTGCTTCTCCTTCTGCCTGCTTTTGGGAACAGAGGATCCCCAAGGGGATTGAATGCAGGACTCTGTCTGAATTGACTTCCTACACGGTATCTATATCATCAAAGCTCTTCAAGACTCGTCTATACAAATCTATGATCTTATTTCATGTTGTCATTAGTCCTACTTTGAGCAGAAGTTTGGCCTAGAGATCTCCAAAGGTCCCTTCCACCAACACACCTGTGACTGCACAAGAGTGAGGGGGAACCTTCACTGGGATAGCCCCTACCACGTGTAATCCTCCCAGACAGAGTGCCCACTGCCTGGCAGAACTGCTCTGCGCTGTGTTTGCCCAGGTATCTGCACTCTCCTTCTGCTGTCTCCCACCAGTGCTTAAACCTCCTGGAGCCAAAGTGGACACATCGGTTTCGGCACTGATGGTCGTAGGCATTGAAGTCAAGAAAATAGCAGCTAAGATGTTTTCCTCTCTGCCCTGGCCTGTGTTGTGATGGGAATGTCAGACACTTTCATAGCCCCTCATTCAAGTGGGGTGACCCAAGACAGGCCATCCTTCCTTCTCCCTGCATGGCCCCACATCTCCTCTGAGCTGAGCTCATTTGTTGAGAATAAGCAGAAGAAAGAAGCCAATCTGATATTTGATTGTAGATTGGCTGGGAGAAAATGATGTATCTGTGAAAAACAAAGATGCAATTTTTGCCTTTGTCAGGGATGATATTTGAAAGAGAGGAACTCTGGTGCTGTTGTGGCAGGTCCTAAAGAGGTCTTACCTGGAAGGCCAACATAATACATGTCACTCACTTCAAGAAAAGCGGAACTCAGATTGAATTAGGTGCAGAAACAGGTTCAGAGTATGAACAGGTGTCTGGATATGCCTACGTGCATATGTAGTGTAGTGTGGGAGGAACAGCAACTCATTCTTGGCCCTGTGTCAGGGCCTTGTGTGGGGAGAGGAGCTGGGAGAGACAGGAGCTGGAAGTAGGTACCTCTCCATCCCAGCCCATGAGTGGATTTCCATGTCTCTCTATTCCTTACGGGCCAGCAAGGACCTAAGGAAATTCCTGACAGAGAGTCCCAGGTTCCTTTCTCCCACTGCCAGCTCAGGAGGTGGCAACGTGCTATAGGCATACTGCTGCTCCAGCATGCGCTTTACTTGGCCTCAGATACTTCTTCCATTGGGTGCATACAACTAGCCGGATACCGCAGATAGGCAGAAGCTGCGTAACATTTCAGAGCAGCCAGATAGATGGAGAAGGGGACCTGACCTCCTGTCTTCTCATGAAGTAGTACAACCCACCGCTGTCTTCTCACAGAGTACTACAGCCCACCACTGTTTCAGCAGGATTTGGGGGTGTCTGAGACTTTCTGTGTGTGCCCAAGCATCCTGATGACTCCTGCCTGCCAAGGGCTGCGAGCAGGGAGGCAGAGCCTTTTGCTTCTGGTCCACAGGATGCTGTAAATCTTGGGGAGCTGCTGTTGTGAAGCCCTTCACAGCACCAAGCCTGCTGTCTATTGAGAAAAGCCAATACCCTTCTGTCTGTCAGATGGCACTTAACCACTGCTGTTATTCTAGATGAGTGAACACTTGTGTTATATTTTCCAATAGCAAAAACTGGGGTCAGCAGGGTGTCTGCTGTTTTAGCCAAATCCAGATGGGGTTTTCCTATAAACAAGTGCACACAGAATATTTATACAGGCGATGGCACCTGACGCCTTAACACTTAGGCCATCCTATTGAGTAGCCACTCATACTATAAGTCACTTCAGTGCATTAAGTAAATATTTTAATATAGCCATGTCACTGTTTATTATATAATGGCGGGGGCCCAAATCTTGCCTAATGCTTGGTTAAAAAGTCAGTTTACACCATCCTTTACAGTGAATCAAAGAATGCATAAACGGGGCTCTTTTGTTACTCAGAGCTCTGTTTACTTTACTTTTCTGTAAACCTTTCGAAACACTTGCTTATAAGAGCTGATAGAACCCAGATTTTCCCCCGGGGCTGAGGTGTTCATGATGTTGGGAAGGTACTGCACCGAGTAATCAATGGAGTTTCCACTGAGCAGCCCCAGGCTTGTCCCTCACTCTCTGGTTTGAAACCAGCTCAAGGCTGAACATAGTGGAGAGGGAAGCTCCGTGGCTCCTGCTCCAGCACAGGTAGCTCTGCCTTGTGGAAATGGACCTGGCACTAGGTGCAGATGACAGCAGTGCAGGGGAGCATCTTTGGAAGCAGAGGTGTGGAACCAGAGATGCAGTCTTCATCAGGAAAGGGTTTTGTCGGCTTCTTCTCCATCTGAAGGACTGCGGGATCTGGTGATCAGAGGGATGCATTAATCTCTTTTCATCATTAACTTCTTTCTTCGATTGACCCTTCACTCTCCTGCTGCAGTGCTAGCATCACTGCATCTCCAGTGCACAGACTTTCTCTGCTTCACTCTGCAGTGTGCTGCTGAGATCCTTGTGGTCAGGAGGCATGCATAAATCTAACCTAAAATCAGTGATCAGATTAGAGAAATCCATGACAACATGGCCTGGGGACTTCAAAGGTCCATCACAGATTCTGGCTCAGAAGGATTTGCGATGTTGCAGAGGAGTGTGTGGTGCTCTCAGCCCTGCACATGGGCCTCGGAGTCACCTCTGTGTGCCCCATGCTTCAGTTCCCTTTGTTGGACCCTAGTTCCTCTTCTGGCAGGGGAGAAGCTTGCCCTGAACAGGACATGCATGTTTCTGGGGAGGTACTAACAGGACTGGTACTAAGTAATGCAAAAAAGTCTCCCAGGGCAGTGCCCACCAGTTCCAGCTTGCCCTCAGCTCTTCCTTGTACTTCTCCCAAGGACATGGGGAGTACAGCAGTTAACCAGTAGAGCAGCCAAAGCCTCTGAAGACAGGAGATGGAGCGAGGCTGGGAAGTGGGGAAAGCCCATCTGTAAGCAGCCTGGCTTTTCTGTGTGGTGACATGTGGATTGTCCCAGAGAAAAAAAAAAGGTTGGACAGGGAGATGCCAGGGACATTTGGGAAGGGATTGTGCCTCCTTGTGCATAGCTCGCCAGCTGCCCGTGTACTTGGAAGAGCTCGTGGGTGCCCTGAGCTAGTGCACAGCTGGCACAGAATGGCTTGGGATGGTGGATTTTCCTTTCCAGCTGGTTAAGGGGGATCAGCTTCTCAGGGAGTGGGGTGAGCCAGCATGCACCTGCAGATGATGGCAGCAAAATTTTTGATGGCAGTAAAGAAAGTTTGGATCTGCTTTGCAGGGCTTTCCCTTGCAGAAAAACTGAGCATGGTTTGCTAAATGATCGTATGCCCGTCCTGCACATGGTACAGTGCTGGGGCTCAGCTCACCTGTGGAAAGCAGGTAACTGCTGCCAGGGAGGAGTTGAAGTGGCCTGGGGGGCAGGGAGTGGGGGGCCTGGCAGCTAAGAGAACTGAGTAAATGCTGGTGGCCGCTGTGCCCCTCTCCGAGGTTGTCCCTGGGAGCCTCTAGCTGAGGAACACCACATTCCCCATAGAGCTTCATCTGCCCAGGAGTTCATAGGAGCACCAAACCCACCGAAGCCAGGGGAGGAAAGGCCTGCAGAGCATCAGGGAGGATGCAGGATGTGCTCTGTCACAGGGTCAGTAACAAGGGACAAAGGGACCCTGAAAGAGGGGAGAGGACAAGGCTGGTCTGCAATTGGCAGCGGGGCTCGCAGTGGCCCAGGCTGGCTGGCTCTGAACATGGCAGGGTGCTTCAGGGAGCAAGAAAACCCTTCCTCCGCTGGTTGTTTCTGAGTGCTAGGCTGTGCGTACCCACGGGGAGTCCTCACACTTCTCGCTGGCTGCTCCCTCCAGCATCTGCTTTTGGTTACTCTGCCAAAACAACAAGCCTGCACATAATTTTAAAGCATTGGTTCTGGATCTGATACAAATCAGAAAATTACCCCTCTGTGAGTTTCTAAGGTAACCAACATCCATATCCTCCCTTGTGCTGTAGTACTAACGGTTGTAGCACTTAGCACCTCGGCTGCCTGGAAAGCAAGATAGGAGGTTTTGAGGTAATTGGCCCCAGAACCTGAGGCTGCAGGTAGGTCCTTGAGCCCTTTTGGATGGACAAAGGATGACAGGGAGGGGAAGGGTCTCAGAACCCCTGGTGCAGCATGGGAGCTACCCTCTCAGCTCAGTGCATGGGGCTTTGCTCGTCTCCCCAGGGTTCTGCCTGCCCTGTCCTACTGTCCACAGCACAACCCCTCTTCACATACTCAGGTCCTTCAGCCACCCCAGAGCCAGCTTTGGGCTCTCAGCTTGACTCGGTGAGGGAAACATCTTTCTCCAATGCAAAATTTCCAAAACTTGTGCGTTTATTTTGATAAAGAGATGTTTCTGAGATTGTGAGGACCTTTGTGGTGGGAATAAAGCTCCTACTCAGCTACTGGGATGAGCAGAGCTCTCTAGATGATACCCAGGGTGAGGAGTGCCTATTCTACACCCCATGGGGCATCCACCTGTCTGTCTACTGAGATGGGCAGGCTGAGGAAGAGGAGGGCCTTTGCACATGCAGTGAAGTGCAGAGGCAAAGGTGTAGATCCCCTGGACAAGCATGCAGAACAGAGCTGACCTCAAGAGAGGGCACAGGCCCAGAACCATGCTTAACACAGCTGTGCTGCTGCCAGACTTGAGCACCAGGAACCTCTGCCTAGCCGTGAGCTGGTCCATGGGGCTGCACCAGCTTGTGTTCGAGGTGCATTGGTGGCACTCATGATGACCCCCGTCCAAAGCAGTGTGGGTGATGGACAGCTGCGGCCCTGGGTGCTGTGCCAAGGCTCTGTGCAGGGCTCTGGTGGCCATGGTGCTCCAAAAACTCAGTGTGGTGTCCCTGTCCTGAGGTCTTTTTAACCCCCTTAACTACCCTTCTCCTTCTCCAAGCCTGGTAAAGCAGTAGTATATTTTCAACTGAAAAATAGCTCCTATCCTGAGACTTCTGAGGATTTTGTGCAGCCCAGCAATAGTCTTCAACCTCTTTTTAAAGGTCCTTAACTGTTTTCCACAAAATCAGGAGCAGCAGATGTTGCCACAGCTGGTGATCTGTTTTCTCACAATCCCTGTGTTGTTCAGCACTGTCTCCAGGCCTTGGATCCTAGGACTGAGGGACCACAGGATAGTCATTTGGAGACGAATGCCTGTAGCTCTCCTGGGCACATGGAAAAGCTGTAAAATGCTGGTCTGAGGGAACCGTTGAGTCTGGACATCTGTGAGGCCTAACAAGGTGTCTGACGATTGGGTTTGTAAATCCAGCACTCCCAGACATGTCTACCTTTGAGAGGTGGGTCTCCGTCTCAGGGCTCATCTCTAACAGAGCAAGCTCCCCTGCCTGGGTTGTACATGCATGAGTCTAGTGGGAGGCGTGCCTGCCCATGGCAGGGGTGTTGGAAATGGATGATCTTTAAGGTCCCTTCCAGCCCAGACCATTCTATGATTCTATGAGTGATCTCCTGCAGAAACAAATCCACATTTTACCCACATGTGGGTAGCCATAAGGACCACTGTGAGAGTGGAGGACACTTACAAGGCCAGAGAGTACCAATGGGACAAAAAAGTCAGATAATAGAGTCTCCAGGAATATACCTGTTGGATGACAGAAATCCGGAGCTGTGCAGTGTGCACATTGTTTCCTGGGGAGCAGCTCAGCTCCGTGCTCCCAGGGGATGCATGCAGGTGCATCCTGGAGGTGCATAGAGCATAGAAACCCATAGTCCTCTGGCAAACTTCTTCAGGTTTTGTAGTGCAGCTAGCCTTGGGTAGTGGAAGACTGAGGTACCATCTTTAAAGGGAAAATTCTGCAAGTGACGCTGCATTAGTGAGGGACAAAATACAGACAAACACCCATTGCCAAGAGCCTACAAAGGACACTGCTCAACACACAAAGCGGTCTGGGCATGAGTACCACCTGTCTTTACCCTTCTGCTTTAGGACCCTGAATTCAAGCTGTCATAGAATCATGAAGGTTGGAAAAGACCTCTAAGATCATCAAGTCCAGCTATCAACCCAACACTACCATGACCACTAAACCATGTCCTGAAAGTACACATTTTTTGAACACCTCCAGGGATGGTGACTCCACCACATCCCTGGGCAGCCTGTTCCAGGGCTTGACCACTCTTGCAGTAAAGGAATTTTTCCTAATATCCAATCTAAACCTTCCCTGGCACAACTTGAGGCTGCTTCCTCTCGTTCTTTCCCACAGTCTGACTTCTGTGGGCAGCAAGATGAGCATCAGACCCAGGAGCAGCCCAGAGCATGTCCCTGTTGTGTGTGCGGTGCCACCAGCATTTGCCACAGCCCCAGGCAGCTCGCTCCATTCTCTCTGTGCACCAAGACAGAGAACGTCCTGCACTTGCAGCCATACTGGAGGGGACGGCAGTGTTAGTCCTAGTACCTCGAAACCTGTCTGTAGCCCTCAGCCCACCCCTAGCTTTCTTGTCAGTAGAAGCTGAAAAATCCTTGTCACCTGCACTGACCCATTCCTGGGTGTCCCATTTTTCATGTACTTCTGGGAGATCAATCCCACCTGCAGCACCAGGGGGTGGGTGAGGATGGGCTTTCACCCTGCTGCATCCCTCCCCTGCCTTTGGATTGCAGCAGGAGTGGTGGAGTGTAAATCCTTCATCTCCTGGGTCTCTGGCCCCTGTAATATATTGTTCTCCGTCTCCCCCAGGGCACCCTTGTTCCATTGGGTAATTGGAGTGTATTTATCTGTGTCATATTAAGAGCCATTTGGGATAATTGTGAAATTGGCAGCCCCTGCCCTCCTTTGTTTAGACCAGGGTATAATTTGGTTAATTTTAATGTTTTTTTTAACTTTGCCACAAGAAGGCGGAAATTTAGATTCTATTATTTAGCAAGTAGCTCTGAGGAATGTCCTTTGGCAGCAGAGGGATGTGGTGGGGCCACAGAGCTTCTCACAGCTTTGGAGCATTCGCTGTGCTGGGTGCACTGAGTCTCAGCCAGGCCTCATGAGCCCTTGCCACAAATCTCCATCCTTCCCTCATCCATCCATATTCCTCCTCCCTGCCTACACCTCACCATCCCACAAACCAGACTTGATAGGCAGTCACTGCAGCACAGTCAGACAGAAAGTATAAGAATGGCTTTATTTGGGCTCAAAAGACAGGTCAGTCTAGTTGAGTGTCTGGTCTCCAACCATGGGTCATGGAGAACACTGAATGCTCTGCACCCTTCTTGCTGTGGGTCTGTTTTCTAGCCATCTTGCCTCAGAGATTCCTTGAACCAGGCCTAGGATCTCTGTCTTTAGTTTGTCATGAAGATTTTCTGTTTCATGAATGTATCTGAGTGCCTTTTGAACCTATCCAATCCTTTGGCATATGCAGTGTCCTGCACCAAAGAGTTCCACAGTTTAACTCTAAAGTGGGTCTTTTTTAAACCTGATGCTTGAACACTGCATTGAGCGTCCCTTGTTCCTGCAGTGAATAACCGCTTCTTATTGATGCTGTTTGGGCCCCTCCTGACTAGACAGTCCTCCAGACTGAAGTCTTCTGCCTCAGACTTCTCCTCACCAGCTAAGAGTCCCAGCCCATTTCACCTCTCTTTTGATCATCCTTGTTGCTTTTCTCTGTGGATTGTTCTTCCCCACAAACATTACTTTGTATTTGCCTATTTATGACTCAGCCACTCCATACCAGGATGTCCTTCTGTAGCTCTCCATAACAGGTTTCTTTTTCATGGCACTGAGAGGGCATTATAAGGAAAATTTCTCTGTCTCTTCATCTAAATCATTATGTTCACCAACGTAAGCTCCAGCACAGTTTTCTGCCTTTTGCTTTCATTAAAACAAACCTACCCTTTGCTCATTATTTCTAAACACTCATATTCTAGAACAGCTCTTGGTGAGGAAAATTTTTAAAAATGTTCTGAAAATCCAAGATCACTCAAGTCACCTTTATCTGTGTGCCTTCGAATAGCTCTAGCAGACTTCAGATACGAGGCACTGCAAAAGCCACCTGGATGTGTCTGCGCTGTACCATGTACCATCTAACTCTTCATTACTAGTCCATCAGTGTGTCCAGTGGTGATGCCAAGGTTTGAACCTTGAGACACCCTATGTGGCACTCCTCTACCTTGCTGAACCTGGCTACGCCTACTGATGTCTTTGGTGCTGAGATCCCATTTGTTTGTGGTTAGGGAAGGCTTAAATCTGTGGCTGAGAGCTGTGGCTTGGAGATGGGGATCCATTCTTTTCGTATTATTGCCTCAGAGGGAGCCATAGTTGGTGATCTTTCTAGAGTATTTGGCAAGACTGAGAAGATTTCTTTTCTCACTCCTAGACATTGCTTCCCAAAGGATCTTATTTGCCAGGATACAGGCAAACCATCAGTGGAGTTCTCCACTGCATCTTGTCCTGTAGCTATGTGTATGTCCTTTCCAAGCAGGCTCAGCTCCTCCAGAAAGGATATTCCAACAGGCATCTGGATGCTGTATGGAAACACTGGGCATCGATCCTGGTGCAACTGTGGGATAATAACTTTTCTTTTGCTGGCATCAATGCTGTCCATGGTGAAAGAGGCCTGTAATTCCTGTGCAGCTTTACTATGTCTCTTGATCCTTTCCCACAGAGCCAGGAAATTGATTTCTCAGGTGTTTTAGGGAGTTGTGGGCCATGGTCACTGAAATAAGAGAGACCAGTGATTAGATTAGGACCTGGACCTGGAGATCCAGTTAATGCCAAGCCTCCCTTCTTCCAATAACCCCACCTGTACTTGCCTAAACATGGCCCTTTTTGGTCACGGGCCTGGTGCTTTGAGTCTGGGTGATTTTTCAGATAAATTTAGACTGGAGGATATATTAAAATCTTAGCCAATAGAAGAATGACGTTCTTGAACAGCCTTCCAAACAGGAAAGTAGGGGCAAGGAGCCTATGTTGTTTCTAGCTGGAGCTTGATAAGTTAATGGAAGGGATTTTATGACATTGCAGGAATGATCCTAGAGTGAAAAATTAAGCCATGGGATAATGGGCACTGAATGTTTTGTTTGCTGCTATCTCTGGAAGACTGCTAAAAAGAGAGAGGTTCTTCAGTTCTTGATATTCTTTGTTGCACTATGGTTTATCATCCCCATGCTACAGAGCTTTAGTTAGTTGTCTGAAGGAACCACAAATTTTCTTTCCCCCTGATGCAACTTTGGCTTTTGGGTTGGAGAAAGGACCTTGCTTGCTTTCATAGTACTTTGGCTAGAGATGGGATGTGGATCTGATGCACTGTTTAGTGTCAGAGCACTCCTGTGTGCCTAGGAGAGGTATCTTGCTCACAGTAAAAGGCTTATTGGTCATACAGCATTTTCCCCTTAGCTTGACTGTCAGGTCCATCTGTTTCTCCTTCCTTTATGGGATGAAGTGTGTTCACTGGGTTCACCTAGAAGTTTCACTTTTAAAAGTCCCATGGGTGCAGAGAGAACCAGTACGTAATTAGCTACTTTGGTGACTGGTATCAATCATCATAATGGATCAGACCCAAAGCCTGATGCTGCTCCTCTAGTCCTGCATTCTTCTATGGAGAAATGAGTATGAATCATGAATATCCTATAATATCTCTCCTGTAGATACTGGGGCCTCCTGTAGAACTTCATGAGTGTCCTTTCATTAGCCCATGAATCACACAGCTGTTCACTCTTAACAGGCATAGCTGCCATGGGACAGTGAGTGAGGGATCCACCTGAGGGTTCTCTCAAGCTTGGGACTATCAGGCAGTCATCCTTCAATCAAAGTGGGGACCTGTGTCTCCTGCAGCACACTAAAAAAGCATGGGATATGGTCTTTTGCCTCAAGATGGTTCCTATTTGTAAAAGCCATTTACCAAGCTAGAGAGGTACTGAGAGGGCCTCCCTCCTTGTTAGTCCTGGGCTGGTTATGAACACATGGCCTGGTCCTTTGGTCCATATAGCACTGAGCAAGTGCAGCAGGAGATTGAAAAACATCCCAGGCTTGGCTACACTAGACCTGGGAGCAAGGAGTACTTGAAAGCTGTAGGGGAAGTGTTGAAGCAGAGCCCTTCACACAAGCCCTCTGGCCACTTCCAGCTTGAGGCAGCCCCACCTATGTCCCACTCCCGGTTTCCAGCTGCAGTGTCTGTGATCTAAAGGTTGCAGTGATGCATTTTTCAGAAAATCAGACTGCTCTGGAGACCTCTGCAGGGCTCAGTGTCGATCCACAGTGGTGGCTGGGGGAGCACAACACACTGGAGAGGGAATCCCTTCACCACATGGTCCCAGTCCAGCCTGTGCTCTGCAGCCAGGGTCCTGTTCCCAGCTCTGCTGAGCACTGTCAGAGACACTGAGAGCTATTCTGTCCCATGCCTGAGCACAAAGGATGTCCCTGTGCTCCTGAGACTTCTCATGGGTGTGGTGGAGAATGGGATGGCTCTAGAGCAAGTGCTGTGGAGCACGTGTAAAGTTTGAACAGTACATTATCCCAGGACATAGGACCTTCTTCCCCTTCCTTCTCATTCCCTTTGGACCTGCCATGAAGCTGTAGGCGCTTTCTATTGACTCTTCTCCAAATTAAACTGTATTTTGACATCATCAATGAACACAAGAAGACAGGCTGTGCACTGGATTCCCTGTGAGAGTTTATTATTAAAAGCTCTTACTGGGGAGCTCCATTAATTTGTGCAGTGACAGTGGCTTGCACAGAACGCACACCGAAGTGCAGGTGATTCAGCAGGAGAGACCAGGGCATGGCTGCCCTCTGTGCAGTAGACACATGGTTCTCCAGCTGTTGTCCATGCCAACAGTTGAAGGCAAGAGAGACAGAGGTCTGGACAAACACACCCCGTAGTTTTGCTAGATTTGGAGCAAGGTGTGTTCACACCTGTGTCAGGTTCTACAGAGGTCAGGGGCTGCCCTGCCTTTCCTGGCTTCTTGCTCTCTGGGGTAGCCAAAGTCAGAAAGATTTCAGGTTGCCAACCTGACACACAGTTGGACGTGGCCAATGTCACCAGATATGTCCTTATTCAGTGTTTGGGTCCAGAGCCACAGGGCTAGAGGGGCAACACACAGGGCATGACCCACCCAGCGCATAGGTCCCCTCCAACGTCTGGCTCAGGTTAGTCCCTGCTGCAGCAGGAACACGCCCCCTGGGCATGAGTCCTCTGCCAGCAGTCTGGGACCTTTCCCAAAGCCCTGCTAGGTCAGTCTGTGGCCTTTCCCACCCAGTGAACGCTCTCTCTGCCAACTCAAGCTGGCGAGGCCCCTGCACCAGGCGGAGGGACCGTCCAAGGCCAGCAAGCTGGCTCTGCCTCCGGCTGCGCTCCTGCTTGAGAACCGCCTTCATCACTTTATTAATAGTGTTTGTCATTGTGGGTTTTGTTTCTTCCCCTCCTTCTGGCTTCTAATAAAGAGGCATGGGTCCAGTTTGCACTCATTTTCCATTTCAAATCTCTGCCATGTTTTCTTTCTTTTAGAAAGATTTTGTTTATTGCATTTCGAAAATGTAACAAAATAAGAGAGACAAGGATCAGACATAACCGCAGATGCCGCAAAATTCGGACACGGTTAAACGATGCAGCAATAACCAAAGACATTCAAATGACCTTCTACAAGAGAAGCCAATGCTTGCTTGCAGATATGTGGGGAGGGATCTCCTGGTAGGGATGCGAGCATCACTGGGAGAGCCTTTCAAGGGTTGCCCATCACAGCTAGACCTGTCTGGTGGCTGCAGTGCCACCATCCACGTTCAGGAAAAGCCTGAACTGGGAACTAGGCTCCCCTGGCCTTTAGCAGACATGCTGGAGAGGGAGTGACCCTGGAATGTGGGCACATTGCACCGGGTAAAGGACATCCAGGCTGTGTAATGCCAGGGCAAGCAGACCTAGGGCTGAGAGAGAAGCTGCCCTGCCCAGCACTGAGCTATGAAACGATGTGGGCTGAGGGACCTCAGCTAGTGTCTAGTTTTGATGCTGCAGGGCCCCTCATAGGCAAACCAGCCTTGCAGGAGAAAAAAACCGTCCTTCTAGTGGAAAACTCCAGGTTGCAAAGTACAGGACAGATTTCCATGTCAGTAAGGTTTTTTTCCTAAATCCAGTGCAATGCCATGAGAAAACTCAGCCTGGATTTTTTGGACACTTGTGTCCATGAGCTCAGGAATCTCAGAACAGGATGAGTAAGCCTGCTGTGGGGCCTGGCCTCAGACACCCTCCACACTTCTTTGAAACGAGAAACCTGCTTGTTATGTAGCTGTCGGAGCCATGATGTGGTAGTAGAAGCAGTGTTGGTGTTAATGGCAACAGTGATGCTGGTAATGTTAAGTGCTGGTGGCAAAATGATTCCCATTTCACCTGAAAAGTTGAAAAATGCAAGTGTTGGGGCTGGATTTAAACCAAATTCTAAAAATGATGCTGTTTCCTTCAAATTAGGAGCATGCTTTGTAAAGAGTCCTGGTTGTGTTGCCACTAGCAGAAGGAGCTGATTGCTGAATATTTATAAATAAAACAAAATCAAATAACAGATTAGAAACAAGTGTTACTTCTATCAAAGGTCTCATCCTGCCCATGTCCGGGATTCCCACCAAGGCTGCTGGGGATGTAGCTGTCCGCAGGTGTGCCGGGCCCTGCATCCAGTGTCTGGTCTGTAACTGGTGTGATCCAAGCAGCACCAGCCCCAGCACACAGGGCGCGTGAGTCAGACCCAGACAATTCACAACATTAGCCTAAAAGCAGTTTTGCAAAACAGAACGAGCAGCAAGAACAAATTTGAGGTGGATAGCTGCTTTTTGAGCCTTTTCACCATACTTAGAACATTACTGCTTATTTTAAGATTTTAAAGTTTATTTTAAGATTACTTTGAAAACTACAAGCATGGCCCAGATTCATGAGGAGGCATTTTATCTAACTCAGAATTATTTCCATGTGTTGTCCGGTAAAGTTATGATAGTATTTTTAACAGAGTTTTGCCAGGAAATAGCCCTGGACACGTGAGCAGGGCTAGGAACTGGTGGCAAATGCCAGGTAGCATGTGAACTGCAATCCTTGATACTTCTAATGTCAAGCCAATGCAGAAACCATAACTACAGCCGACAAAGCTCACAGTGCTTGTAGCAGAGGGCAGCAGTGCAGCAGCCCACATAAGGAAGGTTTGTAGCCCCTGTGCCCTCCCAGGGCCAGGCCATGGCCAGGGCAGAGGCTCTGGATGACTCCATGAGTGTGTGCTGTGGCTCAGCTTCCAACCCAATTTCTCCATCCACTCTGCTGCGTTCCTGGGAACTGTAGGGAACAGGGCTGTAGCTTTGGACTGCTGGATGTTTCAATCTCTTTCTCAGCATGGAAAGAGGTTGTGAATGGGTGAGCAGGCTGATTTTAGTGGCAAGGGGCTTGCTCACAGGAGACAGGGACCAGTGCAGGGCACTATGGAGAAATACTGGAGTCTCCACAGGGGTTGTGTCATGTGGCATTAGAATCATAGAACCATAGAATGGTTTGGGTTGGAAAGGACATTTCAAGATCGTCTAGACCAACCCCCCTGCAGGGAGCAGGGACATCTGCAACTAGAGCAGGTTGCTCAGAGCCCCAGCCAACCTCACCTGCAATGGTTCTAGAGATGGGGCGTCGGCCACCTCTCTGGGCAACCTGGGCCAGGCTCTCACCACCCTCAGCATCAAAAACATCTTCCTTCTCTCTAGTCTAAATCTCCCTTCTTTTAGCTGAAAACCATTACTCCTTGTCCTGTTGCAACAGGCCCTACCAAAAAGTCTGCCCCCATCCTTCTTACAGGCTTCCTGTAAGTACAGAAAGGCCTGAACAAGGTCTTTCCAGAGCCTTCTCTTCTCCAGGCTACATGAAGTCTGAAGAAAGGCCAAAGTACCATCCCTGAGTCTGCCACCTGTTCCTTCAGTGCCGTGGCCATCACCAGACCTGAATAAACTGTACAAGAAGAGTTGAGGCAGCTGGAGTGCTCAGGATGCCTCATATCGACATGAAGACATGTCCTCTGTCTTTGATATCCAGAAGTGAAATTTTACTCTTATGGCTCCTGTGGTCTCGCTTCCCAGGCAGACTCTGTTCTTTTTTTCTGAAAGCTTTCATTCTTTCACCCTATGTGGATGAATCTGTTTTTCCCCCTTCCTCTGTGGAACGTTTGCTGTGTGTGCCTGGAGGCCAGTACAATGTCCCAGCTTAATCACCACCATCCATCCTTTACACCACCATCCATCATTCACACCCCTCCTGTGGATGGGTCCTGCTAGCAGCGAGCTGGCTGCAGCGACATCTTTCCCTGGATGGTGCCAGGAGCTGGAGCTGCCTCTGTGCCAGTACAGCTCTTCTTGGGCAACGTGATGTACAAGTGCTCAGACTTTCACTCCCTGCCACACCAGTGATGATGATGGGCACCCTTTGTTGTAGCATGTGGTGTGGGGAGGGTTATTTCCATGCTTGCTGGCTGTAGAGTGACCAGGGCTGTGTTAAATGCCATTTGGAGCAAATAAATAATTTTTCTCATGCTGCTGTGAATAAAGAGACTCCAAGCAAAGCTGGGGCTGTGAGTTAAACACCCTGCAATAATCACTGGAAGTAGTAGAGTGTGGCCATCATCTCAGCTAATGCTAGACCTCTCCATCCGAGCCCATCACACAGGGTCTTTTTACAGCCAGCAGCAAGAAATGGGTGCTTTAGGGAGCAGATCATCTTGCCTGCTCTTCAGCTCACAGACAGGCACTAGAAATTCCTGCCTCACCCTGGTGAATGCAAAGGGAGCCCAGAGCCCAGCTCTAGCGCCTGTACATGCACCGTGACATTTGGTCAGATGGATGCCAACCACAGAGAGAGCTCTGAGAGCTGCACCAGGTCACTGACCCATGACACGCTGTTCTCAAGGCCCTGGATGTTTCCTGGAGACTGTTGGTGCTCTGGGTCTGATCAGACAGCTGGCAGTGGGCACAAGTCTGGATTTGGCACAGATGTCAGCTACAGGATTTTGTATAGCACAGGCCTCCACCTCCCAGTTTCCCTGAGAAAGCTCATTGTTTAGCAAAGGTTTCAAGCTGTTGCCTGCTGGAAGGTTAATACTGACCCAGTATTGCTCTAAAAATCACAAGGTCTTGCAGAAGCAGCAGGCAGGAGCAGGAGGAAGTGCTGTGCCATTGCCTTTTCCATACAGGTCATCACTCAGAAATGTCCCAACAGGCTCACCTCAGGTCCCATCCATGGTGCAGGCTCTGCCAGGCATGCCCACACATCCCATATTCATGGGCAACTTGCTAGCAAGGGAAGGAGATAGCAGTAGTGTAAATGCTGCAGCACTGCAAGCAGAAGGAGAGAGGGTTGACAGCTCTTTGGGATGTCCTGATGATAGTCAGAGCCCATCAGGTGGGTTGCCTTCCAGAGAGACGCCTCCTGACACTGTTAGACTGTAGCTACACCACTGGGCCAAAACATTGCCCTGGCAGGCTCACTTTCCTGTGGTGGTCACCATGTGCCACCATATCAAACCATAGTCATGCAGGCTCATTTTTAAGGTTCTGCTCAATTCTGAATTTTTCTGTGTTTCTCTTTCCTTGGCTCCACGTGATGACGACACCTGCAATGCTGTACTGGTAGCCACTCCCCACATTAGCTTCTGGGTGCTACTAGAATATAATAAATTACGTTGCTAAGGTCACACCAGCCTGCCTGTGCTCTCAGCATAGCATGAGGGAGTCCTTCTCCTGGGAAGGGCCCTTGGGTGCCAGCAGATGTGTCATGGACATGGGTGCACAAGCAGTGAATCCATTCTCAAGGAATTTGCACCAGTGAATCTGATCACTATGAATCCACATTAAGACCAATTATTTCAGAAAAGTACATTTGTCAGTCTGATTTGTCTCAGATATTTTCAGCCTATTTAGAGGACTGACAGAGAGGTGGATCTTGGGAAGATCTGGGGTAATAACCCATTTCCTGATCGCCACTTCCTCTACTATTTTTCACCACTTAAAGTTTAGTTCCATGAAAAATCACTTCTTTTCAACATAGCTCAAGGGGACAGGGCTGAGGCCAGAGCTGAGATGCTCCCCTGAGAACAGCCCCTATCTCTCATCATCTTCCTCAGGCTGAAGGCCAGGACCTGTCCTGGATGAAGACAGCTGCCACTTTCCATCACTGGTCTCTTCTTTGCTGTCTCAGGCCACATGGCCTACAGGCATCTTGGAGCAGATATCAATGCTAGGAATGTAGAGCCTGGGAAGGAGATACAATCCTAAAGTGCCTGGGGGTGCAAACAGTTGGCAAACCTTGCTGAGTGTGGGGATCACAATGTGACCAAATACTAGGCGAGTTTGCCTTGAGTGAAGATTTCACGGCGTCATGTTTGCACAGCTCTGTTCACTGGGTCTTGGCAGTGGCCCCACAGAGGGGTTGCACAAGAAGCTGCATGGAATAACTTGTCAGAGAGGGGGTATCCAGGCTTGTGGCAGGTTTCCTTGGCTTGTTTTCTGCTCACTGGGGAAGTCCCTTGGCCACCTTTCCAGGCATTTCTCCTGAGCTGCAGCTCCTTGTGTGGAGGTTGATGTGGTGAGCAGGTCATTTCTCCAGGGCATGGGAGGAATGCACAGATTTGTGGGAAACAGCCTGTAGGCTTCACGCTGTGCTGCTGCCCTCAGTAGCATCACAGGACGGGGCTTTCTGCATCCCTGAGGAGGCATGAGGGAGTTCAGTGAGGAGAATCATCCAACAGGGACAGTGTCTGCAAGGAAAACAATGACATAATAGCAGTGGTGCATTCCCTGGAAGCCCCAGGATGCTCTCAGAGGAGCAAAGGTCTCCTGTTGCTCTGGGTGTGGGGGCAAGCGTTCAGAGTTGTCTTCTGCCTTGCCAAACATGACATGGCTCTAAGAAGGATCAGGCAAGATTCCTGCTGGAGCTTGTGCATAGCAGGGTTTGATCAGTATTTGCAACAAGACAATGCAAATGTCCATGGGACATTTGTCCACGGGGATCCAGAGCTACTCTTCCTGTCTGAGCACTCTAAACATCAGCTAAAACACATGAAGTCCATGTTTAGTGAGATGGTTTTATCAGCAACATTCCTGCAAGCAGAAACCCAGGAATACAAACACACCACAACAAACACGTGAAGAATTTGATAAGGCCAAAATGCATCTCTGAACAGCTCTCTCCTGGTTTTTCTCTTTGGGTATTTAAAGTTTTATGGTAGGTCACGATTGCTTAAGAGCTGCTGCACATGCTTTAGAGCTAAACATGTTCACTTCCACTTCAACCTCCTGTCAGGCAAACGGAAAAGCAGGGGAAGATTTAGATGAAGCCCATATCTGAGGAGGTATGAGCTGTGCTCAGGGCATGCAGGAGGTGGCAAAGGGGGAAAGGTGAGAAGGTGGAGAGTGAAGATTAGATGTATTGGTCCATGCCAGCCAGCGAGTAACTGTGCAGACCATCAAAGATATGTCACAGGAGCCTAAGAAGGAGCCAGCCTCATGGAATTGTCGTTTATTAAAACATTTGTAAAGGTTAGAAGCAAAGTGCATTTCAAAGTGTTGTGCCTAATTCTGTGCTGGCTACTGGCAGGAACCAGGTGCCTAAACATGAGTGTCTCAAGCCTGCTGAGGTGCCTCAGGTCCAGCTGCTGTAGGCTCTGCGTCCTTTCTGCCAGTTGAGCAGGGGTACCTCAGATGGTGCTGGAGGCCTCTGCTCAGTCCCCAGGATCAAGTCTGGAGTCCTGCAAGCTTCCTATGACAGGGAGACCCTCCATTTCCTTTCTTTTTTGGTTGCTAAGGTGTCTTTGAAGGGCAGTAGTGGCACTGAGCAGAGGAGGAAGTGTCTGTCCTACATGTTACATCCCAGAGCAGGGCTCAAGAAGGGTCTTGTTTTGCTCCAATGAGTGGCAGATCCTATTTCTGGTGCAAATCTTGGCACGTAACACACTCCTGGAAAGCTAGAAAGAAGCTTGATCCAGGCATTTGCTTGGCATGTGGAGACCTGAGATATGGAAGGGGATTGCTGAGACCTGGACACTGAATTTTTCAGTTTGAGTATTTTCCAGGCAAACAATCTTTTCGTTGGAAGATGAGCTGCTGAAGCCAAAACTCTTTCTCAGGGAGATAAAGTATTTCCCCACTTCTTGAAATCATTTTTAATTTCAATGGTTTAGTTCATTTTTCCTAAGAAGAAGTTAAAAAATTAAAATATTTTAGAATTATCCAATGAGAAATTATGAGTGACCTGCTACCCTTTTTCCTCTTGTCTATTTCGCAATGTCTTCCTATCTCAATTTGAGATCAGGGGAAATTATAGAAATAATGGAAAGTTTTAATGTGTGGGAAAAGGGCTTCCTGGCAGCTGTGACCAACTCAGAGCAGGCTGCAGAGCCCCAGGTGACATGTATGTGGGTGGGCGCTGTGCTAGAGCTCTTCCTCCAGTTTATGCTGTGGCACATCTGCAAAGCCCGAGTAGCACCAAGCACCTGGGCTGGATGAGGGCAGTCAGCGGTCTTTGGCTGTGACCCTGCCTGCAGGTTGCTGGTGGTGGGCTGGGGGCTGCCGGGTGGAAGAGAGTCATGGCCAGGGCTCAGCAGAGAGGGAAGTAAAGGCTGGGAGGAAACAGCAGACACAGAACCCCTTGCTGTGATGGATGGTGGGAACAGGGACTGTGTCTTCCTCCAGATGCCCAGCTCTGAGGCAGAGCTGATCTCACCAAGCTGCCCCCATGCAGGGGCTGTTTCCTGGTTGAGGTACCCTGCTTGCATGGCAAGGAACACTGAAGCCCAAAGGGAGGTCTGGAAACCTGCAGCCATGCTCCAGGTCAATGCCACTCATCAGGGATGTGCCTGTGCTGTGCTTGCCTTGGCTTCTGCTTTCCAAACCTGCTCCCTCCATGCAAAAATGTTCATCCCTGGAGAGCGGGACAGCAGATCTCCAAGTGTCTGGGCACAAGACCTCCCAGGGCTGCCACAGTCCCCAGTCTGCATGTCCCTGAGCAAGACAGACTCAAAACCGAGGGTGGTGTCTGTGGACTCTGCAATGGCTTCCCAGGAGGTGGGGAGCAGGGGAAGGGGAGAGGGACAGCCAGTCTGGGTGTGCTGCTCCCTTACCTCTTCCTGCAATGGCTGGGAGGGAGGCAGCACCCAAGGGGGTTTTCTCAGGGTGGTCCATCTGCAGGGCAGGGCCAATGCAAACTGCCTGTGTCATGGCCCCAAGCTCAGCAGCATATGTCAGGGACAGAACGGAGTGACAGTCACCGGAGAGCACATGAGCACCCTACACTGCTGGGACTCAAAGTCAAGGAAGGGAATATGTGAGACGGTGACATGAGTGGCATGACTTGGCCACTCACTGCACCAGAGGCAGCCAGGAGAAGAGTCCACCCAGCCTGGCCTGCGTCCCAGGGTCACAGGGGTGACACAGGTCTCAGGATTCCTCAGTGGTAAGCTCAGCACCCAGCTCCAGGTTTCAGGGACTGTGGGACTTCATGCTGCTTGTGCTTTCTCCCTGTTCTCCTCTCCACTAGAACTGAAGAGTTGTGTTCCCATGCCCTCTGTTTTGGCCTGAAGAACACTGGGAAGTGGCAGTGGGATGCAGGCATTGCATCAACCAGGAAACTCGTGCCTTTTCCTGAGAAGTCATGCATGAGGTGAAGTGTCTGGCTCTTCTGGATCTGCACTGACTTAGCCCAGGAAGAGATCTAGCCAGGGAGTTGTGGTGCCCCTTCTTTGATTGGGTTGACAGAGACTGTTCTCAGAAGACCCTGGATTTGCATGTGAGCCGAAGTCCTTGGGAAAGAAACAAAACCAAGCTCCAGCCGGGCCTTTATGGGTGGGCAAACATGTCTAGAGGGAATCGAATCTGACCCTCATCCATGCTACATTGCTCCCAACAGAAAGCAAGGAGGCTTGTCAACAAAGCATCTGCTCCAGAGGATCTCCAGTGTCTTACAAGGAAGTGCCCATGAGCTGCCATGGTAGTCTGGCTTTATGAATTTAATATTTATTGGCAGAGAGAGATGGGGCAGGGCCTGTGCTGTGCATGGCCCTGCGATTTATGTGCTGGCAGCAGTGGCTGATGGAGATGTGCTCTGCGGCTCAGAAGTGTGCTTAGGCTTTGTAAATACAATCGGTTCGGGCTGAAGCGAGTGAACAATGTGGAACGTTTTGAGGCCAAATTTGCCTTCAGAAAAGAACACCATTGAGCCAGTGGTGCTTGAGCGTGTTGTGAAAGCGTGAGTCTCGGGGTCGCAGCGTGACCTCCTGGCTCAGACAGGGAGGACCCCAGTACACTCACTGCAGATTAAAACGTTGCATATGCTCTGAGTGCAAAAAGATTGTACACAGTGCCTGGAAGAAGCCTTCCTGAAGGGCTCTTGCCTCTGCTGGTGGTCTCGCAGCTTCGGCACTGGATGTCTGGCTCACGCTCTCTATTTTTCAAAAACATTAATAATCATAATCCATATAAAACTGTCATATTGGTTCAACATGTACGTCACCAAAGCCCTGACTAATTTATCAAAGATTTAGTGTTCAGTTGAACAAAGTCTCATTTTTGTAAGCAGATGCAGTTTGCTGGATTGTCCTGTCATCACCCACTGTTTCCACTGGAAAGATGCATCATATCAGTGACTTCTAAAAGTTAAAAAAAAACGTACATTTTAAAATAGTAATGTAAACACTTATTGCCTGTTCCACGTTAGTCATGAATTGAATGGAGAGCTTAGGGGCTAATGCTGCTTGTGCCAAAGTGGGCCTGCAGCCCTACAGCCACCAGCGGGTGGAGGTGCAGCAGATCGGTTGCCCGTCATGGTGGGGATGGTGCATTGCAGAGCAGTCGCACCATGAGAAGTAAGACCATGAGCTGCGTAAGGGAGCTAAAATGCTCAAGCGGAGGTGGAAATGGAGATTGTCAGTTCAAAGATGTGGGTCACAACACAGCCCTGGTCTGTCTGGATGCCTGCAGGGCTGTTTCCATGTGTAGTGGCAGCTTGTCAGACCGTGGTACGAATATTTTGAGCACAGGAGATGGGGAAAGGGCTGCAGAGGCGAGTGGAGAAGACAGTGGTGGGAACCACACAGCAGAAGGGAGGGTCTGGTGGTAAGGACTGAGTTTAAATCAGGAGTGGTTTTGCATTTTGTTTCAGAGCCCAGAGAGCAGGGTCTGTCCCAGGCAATGCACACGGGGACAGTTTTATGTCCCGCCTGCTAAGTGATAAAGGGACATAGGCACCTTTGGGACCTCCTCCTTGGCCAGTGTATCCACCCACCTCATGGGTATCCTACATGGAATCTCCTGGCAACAAAACACAGTGCAAAGCGGGACAGATGGACACAGTATCCGACCCGCAGCTAGTGAGACATGGCTGTGGGGGGGTGGTTAGGGCAGGTAAGGGTGGGTGGTGGGAGAGATGAAAAGAAGATGGCAAAATCCCTGCTGGTACCGGTCAGGAAGAGGGGTGTGAGACAGTCCTGGCACACGTAGCGTGGAAGAGATGGTATCATATGCAATGCACTATTCTTACTTCCTTATACAGTAAATTGGTAACTTTTTTGTATTAAATCAGATTTTATCACTGAATCGATCTTGCACTTTTCTATTCTTGTCCTCTACAAATGACCTTTTTTAGCTCTCCTCAGCTCTTTCCTGATGGGACTCATTAGGAGCTGGTGCTGATTCTTACAGGCATTCACTTTCACTTAGCATCTGGAGATATTTTTTGGACAGTGCTTTGTTGAAGCGGTCCTTGCAGCTTTCTTCTGCTGTGCTTAGTATCAGCAGCTCCTCCTGGGTCAAGTGCCTGCATCCCACAAACACATTTGGCATGAGCTGAATCCTTCCCCTCCCTGTTTCTGGTGAAATATGAGTGTCATCAAGAGGAGCACCTCCTTGCCCAGATGTTTGTAGAAGCACAACCTGAATTTGCAGAATTTTCTGAGAGTTTTCCTTGTGGATTTTGCCCATAAACCACCCATAAACCTCCAAGCAGGACAGTGTGGTAAACAAACACCTCCTCCATCCTTCAAAAAACTCTCACATTTTTTTAATCTAATGTAGTTAATTCTTCATGAAGTCTTTAAGTCTATCATGTGTGCTAATCACAACTTTGATGTCACATAATAGTTTTTGCATGCGTATTTTACTTTTACTTTGCAGGGGTTTTGTCCTCTTCCTGGTGTACAAGCCAGCTGGTGCCTGCCCTTCATCATTTGCTCTCTATATCATGCAATTAGCAGCTTGTTCTGTGTTGTGTGGAATTCTTTCTCTCACCCAGTTTTCTCAGTGAACCAGAGCCTTATATAAAGGAAGGTTGTTCTCATTTGTAGATCCGTATTTCTAATAGCTCAAGAGCTCTCTATGGGGTTGCCCCATGGTTGGTTTTTTTCATAACATGCCTGGCTTTCTGCAAATGTTCTGTGCTTATGGGTGTCAGCAGACAAGGAGAACAGAATCAAGCAGGCAATAGGCAATCCTGAAGCCCTTCCCTGCAATATGCCTAACGCAGATGGAGTAATTAATTGCCTGTGGTCTGATTGATTGTTTCACAATTGTTTCACAAATGCCAGTCTTTGTTCACTATTCCACAGGCTGATTTGGGACATCATGCTTACCTGCTCCTCTTCTCTTCCAGAGGTCACTTTGGTGTTTACTTGTGTCTCTGATCATCCACAGTGGAGCAGCCAGAATCTGGACCAGTCCCTTCAGGCACGGTGATGAATGGTGTGATCAAACAGGATCGCTCGGAACAAAAGAGTGCACCAAGTGGAAATGAAGAAGAAAAGGCACCCAATGAAAAGGCTGCCAGCGAAGTGAGAGATGGCAGCAAGCTCCAGCCACCACCCTTTGCGGAGCGGAAGAACGGTGAGTTCCTCACCCAGCAGTGTCAAGAGAGGGGACATGAGACTCGATAAATGCTGGTTTAGCATCTCACACATGCGCTGTGTTTGCGGCTCCTCAGGATTTTTATGTCTGGTGGTTTTGAGGGTGTTTCTGATGGTAACATTTTGAGATTTAATAGAAGTGGCTCCTCAGATCAGTATTTCTGGATCAGCCTTAAATGCTGTTGCTGGACTTGAGGCACTTACAACAAACACTTGCACGAACACTTGCGATGCAAGTGTTTGGTCTAATTTTGTCTGAAATGTGGCATTTCAGGGTCTTAGGAAGAGACTGGTGTTCTGATCATAGTACTGGGATTTTCTGGGGAATTAGGGGGATGTGATCAGTGGAGAAGAAACAGAAAGGCTGTTTTTGTTTGCAAAGGTACTGATGGACCTATTCTGCTCTCCCAGAGCATTGGATGCCTCAGATAACCTTGTTTTCAGCAAAATTGCTTCAGAATTTGGCCCGGGCCTCTGCAAGGGTCGTTTGTGTTTTCTTGGTCATGGGTCCAGCATGGTCTTGCTGGCAGACATTGATCCGGGTTTCAGTGGAAGTCTGTTGGTAGAAAGCTGATGGACAGAAAACTGCCCAATGCAGCCTGTGCAAAGCACGCTCAGGCTGAGGAGTTGTTTGCCATTTCTTTCAGGCAACTGTATAATATATGAAATGATGAAAATTCCTTTTGTGCACTCTAAGCCTTTCAACATTAAGTCCTCAAACTATCATGCAATGTGAAAGTGCAGCTCGAAGACACTATTTTTGCTCTGCGTCTTTGATTGTTTGCATTATTGTACGGGACCCAATTTTTCTCAATCACTATAAATCAGAAATAATCCAAATGATGTCATCATGGCAATGTATTGGTGTCAGATGGGAGTAACACAGCAGAGAACCAGGCCCAGAGCCTGCCCATAGTCAGACTAAGTCACACTGGTGAGGGCACTTCTTTTCTACAGTCCCAGATATCAAAGTGTACCTAAGATAACATGGTAACAACAGGAAAGATGCCAGGGACTTGTAAACGGGCAGACTGTTTGTGTAAAAAAAAAATCATCTTTTCCCTGTAGCTTTCACATCCTTTTTTTTGCCTCCGCTTTCCCACATGGTTTTTGTTATAGGGAGGCAAAGAAAGACACATCTCCAGGTGCCCATAGGCAAAAGCTGCCTCCCAGCATGACCCGCAGACATGCAGGTACTGACCTAACTAAGCCCTGGAGCACCCGAGCATCTGCCTTGCAGCTGACCCTGTGTCAGGGGTTCATGCCCCCCGGGGCTGTTGGCTTGGTGGCCCACCAGGACATGGCTCCAGCCCTGCAGCCCCTCTACACTGGACCGTCTGCAGAATGTCTAAGTGCAAAGAGCCCCCCACAGTCTGGGAATCCCTCCAGCCCTTTGCTCTCCTCCTTTTGCTGCTTTTCCCTTTCTTTTGCACATTTAGACAGCACAGGGGCTCGACTCTTCCTGCCATCCCCGTTTGGGAACAGCCGTCTCCTTTCATCTCACATCATGTCAGGAGCTGGCAGGCCCACTAAGTGTCATGCATGTCGCGTGGCACCCAGGCCTGCCTTTGATGTCATGTTCTCTGGTGTGACAGCTCCCACAGGGCTGGTGGAGCAGCCTGATGAGTGCCTGGCCAGGGAATGAAGAGGGAGGGTGACATCCCGTGGCCCCACAGGCTGCCCTCCACGGTGGTACACAGCAGTCACCTCCCTTTGCCTTGCAGGACACCATGGTGCCCTGAAGCAGATTTGTCCCTGCCAAGGGGAGACCCTCGCTGTCCCGCTCAGTGCCATTTGTTGGGTTGTCACAGAAGGGACCTTCTACCCCATCACCCCCACTGCAGGGTGGAGGGTCAATAGTTGGGGTAGCTGTGCGGAAAAAGCAAGATGTCAGTGTCTCCTCATATTCCATCCCCATGAAGGACACCCTTAAGGGTGTATTCATCACTCCCACTCTCATCCCTCACTCCACAAATACATGGGAGAGAGCAACAAGAGGGATCAGGGATCCACCATGTAAGATTATGCCACTGAAGGTGACAATGCCTGGGAATGAGTTGGGTGAAAGGGATGAAACTCTTATCTGTTGTCTTTAGGGATCTGCTAGGTCATGTAAGGGGAAGCAAGTCCAAGGTGTGTGACTCCTTCCCTCCTCTGCATTCCCTGTTGCATCCCATCTCCCAAGGGTGCAGGGTGTGCGCACCTCAGCCGCACAGGATCTAGCCCCTACTCCGTGTTCTTTTCAGCTGCTGGCTGGTGATATGTGGTGGTTCGGTGGGCGCTGGACTTACGCCTGTCTGTCAAGGGCACAGCTCCTCAGAGAAGACTAGCTCCTGCCTGAGGCTGAACTTTCAAACTGCAGTCTTTATTTGACTTAACTTTGATTTAATAAAAACAGTCTAGCTAGAATATCGTTAAATAGGAAAATAGTCTTTTTAACTCTAGTATTACTCAAAAATGACTAAGGGGATTTCATTTAAATTTGTAAAAATAAATCACCTCTGAGCAAGCAGAAATCTCATTCAGCAGGACCTACAAAAACCCAGGACTGGGTGCATGCGTCCAGGAAAGCAGAGACCGTCACCTCCACAACAAGCTGGTATCTGCCTGCCCAGCTGTACCGGCAGCCCCTGGCCCCCTCCGCCCCCTGGGACTGTACACCGCCAGACTGTCCTCTTACCATGACTGTGCCACGTCTCACAGCTCATGATGTTTATTTCTCAATGACACCTTCGCCTCCTCAGTTCTGGTCCACATTGGTCTGAACTGGGCAGAGCTGTGAACTGTTGTCTCAGAAGAGCCTAAGGCAAACATAGCTGCAGGTCTTCCTAAAGTCACCAGTGATGCTGGGTTTAGAGATGAGATCTGGCTAGAGCCTCCTGCCTACCCATTGTGCATGCACCTTGGCTCAGTACTGGATCCATGGGCTCTTGCATTTCTGTCTTGCCAGAGATAGGCACTTTGAGCTCAACATGGTGACTTCACCTTCTCAACCAGTGCTCTACCCAGCCCATTTCACCTATCCATGTAGTGAGACTGTTGAGTCACAAGGTCCACGCGTGGCATCTCTCAGAGCAAGGACACACAATGTTCTGCCCACACCTTGATTCCTCCCAGAGCTGGTCTGGTTGCACACAAAGGCAGGTACAAAAACAATAACTCATGACGCAGTGGGCACATGGGCACTGGGGTCCCCAGCAGCCACCTTCTGAGAGTGCTGCAGCCCTCAGCCTGGGAACAAGGGACAGTGTCTGCACTGCACAATGTGAACCAGAGTGCCATGGAGCCTCACTATTGGGCCAAGGGCAACAAACATGGTCTCTTTAATACCTTGTGGCTGAGTAGTAAGCTGAGTTGGCTGCTGGTTTGATGGCAGTTCTTGACAGCACCTTAAGCATCTTTAGGCTCCATAAGCTGTTTTTCCCTCCCAAGTCCATCTGAAACCCTCTCAGATGTTGACATCAGGGCCAGTGGTTAAACTCTGAAGCATCAATGCTCCCATAATCATTTTCTTCAGCTGGTAACAGGTTCCATCTCATCCCATCCCACCCCATCTAGTCATGCTGCACATCTGTACTTTATCTGTGGCAACTGGGTCATGGGAACCATTGTACAACATTTTCTTGTCTCCTCTGGGTTGCATCAAGACTGCCTTTAACCTGGTCATTCCCTATGTGACTGAAGACAGTGATTTCTCTGCACACCTTCCAGGCAGTGAGGAAGGGATGAGGGTGACTGTGGTCATGCATCTGTCCCAGTGCCAATTTGACTAGGTGGATTTCAGAAAGTATTTCGTGTTTACACTTACTATCACAAGAAAAGGGGTCACAGGACATGCAGGAGCTACTTACTATCAAACAACTCCTCCAAAACTGTCTCAGGATGTGTGCTCAATGTGTTTCAGGAGTTAGGCATCCTCTGGTACAGTCCAGAGACAGCGAAGTCCCTGGTTCAGAGCTACTGTCACTAGTTCCCTACTGTAGGACTCTGAAAGTGAGGAGTATTTCACTTCTGGAGTTATTGAAGTGTGAGACATCCTGTCTGATCTGATGAGATTTCTCTGCCTCAGACCCTCTGCTCAGGATGGGCTCCTTCTCCTCTGAAGGGCCCCATTTCTCTCCAGTGAATACTGGAGTCCAGATGACCAGCTCTGACCAAGACGTGCTTTAGAGAAGAGCATCATTCTACCCATTTGTCTCCAAGTTTGGGTGTCAGAGCTCCCACTGCAGATGATGTGTCCAGCAGGTCGAGGGAGGTTCTCCTCCCCCTCTACTCTGCCCTAGTGAGGCCACATCTAGAATATTGAGTGCAGTTCTGGGCTCCCTGGTTCAAGAGGAACAGGGAGCTACTGGAAAGAGTCCAGAGAAGGGCTACAAAAACCATTAGAAGAATGGAACATCTCCCCTGTGAGGAGAGGCTGAGGGACTTGGGACTTTTTAGTCTAGAGAAGAGAAGACTGAGAGGGGATCTTATTAATGCATACAAATACTTGAGGGGTGGCTGTCGGGAAGATTGGGCCAGTCTTTTTTCAGTGGTGCCCGATAACAGGACAAGAGGTAATGGGCACAAGCTTCAATATAGGAAGTTCCACTTAAACATGAGGTGGAACTTCTGTGCTTTGAGGGTGACAGAGTACTGGAAGAGGCTGCCCAGAGAGGTTGTGGGGGCTCCTTCTCTGGACTTTCAAAATCCTTCTGGACGTGTTCCTGTGTGACCTGCTCTAGGCAATCCTGCTCTGTCAGGGTAGTTGGACTAGATGATCTCCAGAGGTCCCTTCCAACCCCTATGATTCTATGATTCTATAACCATGTCTAGTGCTGAAAGGGCCAGGGATGGCAGATGATGGTGGCAACCTTTGCTAGAACTTTGTATACTTCCATCAGAGCTCCTCCTGTATCTTTAGTGGCATAGATCACCCTGCGCCAATCCATTTGCAAACCAATGGGTGTCGTGCTCAGGGTGAGGAGTAATCTTTGCCAGTTGCTATAGAGAAGATGTGCTAAAATGAGATGCATCAAACTCTTAGACAAACTTAGATAGTCTGTGCATGTGTAAGGGGACAGGGAGAAAGATTTTAGGCTAGGATTTATTCTTCCTGATTTTTGATATAAAAATGTAATTTCTCATTTGGGAGCCTTGTTACCCAAACTCGTTCAGGTCATGGAGAAATGTAAACTCCAGAGAACATTTTAGCCCACCTCACATCTGACATCCTCTGAAGGAGCTTGATGTTTTCCTCAAGGAGTGGAAACTTTCCCAGTTTCATTCCAGATGTGAAGCAGTATCACAGTGTAGCTAACCAGAGCATAGTTTCAACCACAGTTTCCATCAGCTTCAAGAGCTGTTGTAACAATGCAAGATACTGAGAAGTGAAGGTGGTTCTGGTGAAAAGTGAGTTTGACTTCTCCTTTGGATGCTCAGAAGAACTGCTGCACTAAAAGTTCACCCATTTTGTGGAGACTTTTATCAATCTGCAGCAGACCCAGCTTCGTACTGAATGCTGACTTGGATGCAGAGCAGCTTTTTGAATTACACAGGATTTTTGCACCTTCAGCCTCGATGAAACTTTTGACCGCTCAAATGTGAGCAGTCAGAAAACTCTACTAAATTTCATAAGGATCCTGAAAGTTGAACCTGAGGCTCATGAACCTGGTGGATTGGGACATACTCTGACAGTGTAGGAGTTATTGGTACCTGAGCTCTTGCCATTGCTCTGCTTTGGTGCAAACCTTGCTCCTCTGTGCCTTTATTTCTCCACCATCTCTGTCTCTTTCTTTCTGTTTTTATGGCACTGCAGGCAGAGATCGTTTCTTACTGTATTTGTAAAGAACTACACAAATGAAGTCACATTCTGAGAGAGAGACAGTATATACTACTGTAATTCAAATAAAAACAGAACGGTAAAGGTTGCAAAATGACAGAGCTCAGTGAAAAAATGAGATTATATTTTTTTCCTCCAGAAAACAGGCTCCAGATATTCCCTATAATTTAACCGTGACTGACAGTAGGAATAAGACAACCACAGTCAATTACGTCCCTGATACTTTATCAAACCTGTATGGCTGGATGGTTCTCCTCTTGGATAAAGAGACTTATACATTGACGTTTGACAACCTTTGGGTCAGCAAACAGCTCCAGGTAACACAGGAATTTTTTATAATTTCAAAATTATATTTGGAAGAGATAATCACGCTTTCATCTTTCTAGGTGAGCAGAGAGAGGAAAATAAGAGTTAAGTGTATTGAGAAAAACTCTATACATTTGTAGGCAGGGCTTAGATACGGTGACCTATTCCCTGAAGCTCTCAGTAGTAGCTCTTAGTAGCTCTCAGGAAGATGATTTGGGACATCTTAGATGAAAGTTCAGTGTGATTCTTAAGAATCAACAAAATTTGTACTATCTTAAGACATACCAAAGTGTGTTTTTTCCGAAGACATTTTTCCTCTGCACCTTTTAAAGATAATGAGGGGAGTTGACTTTGTTTGTATTCATCATCATCTTCTGCTTAATTTTACATCTCTCTTTCATGTTTTCAATACACATTTTGCAAAAGAATATGTTGCCTGTGAGGAGCATCATCCTCTTTATCCCTTTATACTGTGCTCCATGGAGCTCCAATCACAGACTCAGGTGTGTTTGTTTTGGTTTCTTCTTCTCTAGTATTCAGTGACATTTAGTAACTTCACGGCTGGGAATTACTTGCTGATGGAACACAGGGATCTTCCTGCCCATCCTGAAATTACGGTGTCCTGTGGGACAAGGACTGGACAGCCACTCCAATCGCTGCCTTCCTATGGACACCATAGGAGCTGTGATTGGTATCTTGACAGCAGACTGAGGAAGCTAACTTATTTGGGTAAGTGCAAATCAACTCCCTGTAACACTACAGCCTTGGGCAAGAGTGGCTGGGAGCTGTCTAGCAGAAAAGGACCTGAAGGTGTTGGTCAACTGTTGGCAGAAGATGAGCCAGCAGTGTGCCCAAGTGGTCAAGAAGACCAAAGGCATTCTGGCTTGTGTCAGCACTAGTGTGGCCAGCAGGACTAGGGCAGGGATCATCCACCTGAACTGGGCACTGGGGAGGCCGCACTTTGAATGCTGCAGCCAGTTTTAGGCCCCCCACTCCAAGAGGGACATTGAGGGGCTGGAGTGTGACCTGAGAAGGGCAACAAAGCTGCTGAAGAGTCTAGAGAGCAAGGCTTGTGAGGAATAGCTGAAGGAACTGGGTTTATCTAGTCTGGAGAAAAGGAGGCTCAGGGGAGACCTTCTTACTCTCTACAACTACCTGAAAGGAGGTTGTAGTGACGTGGGGGTCAGTCTCTTCTCCCAAGAAACAAGTGACAAGACAAGAGGAAATGGCATCAAGTTGTGCCAGGGCAGGTTTAGGCTGGATATTAGGAAAAAATTATTCACTGAAAGGATTGTTAAGCCCTGGATGAGGCTGCCCAGGGCACTGGTGGAGTTCCCATCCCTGGAGGTATTTTAAAGATGTGGAGACGTGGTGCTGAAGGACATGGTTTAGTGGTAGACTTGGCAGTGCTGGATTAACAGTTGAACTTGATGATCTTAAAAGTCTTTTCTAACCAAAACAATCCTATAATTCTATGATTCTAATATGAGGCATGCAAAGTACCTTTTTGTTCAAGAATGAAGACAGAGCTAATATCTTTTAAATTTAAACCCCCAACTACATAAAGCCATCTTTCAATTGCCTCTCAATACCTTAGAAGTCTTTTAAAAAGTTCAATCAAATAAATAAACGCACGCACATCAGGTCCATCTCTGATCTGTCTGAGGCCTGATCTCTCAACAAAAGGAATGTGTCATAAATAGTGGGTGATGTGACATTAGCTGAATTTGAATTGGTGTTTCAGAAAGGAAGAGACATTAAATTCTGCTAATGATCTCTGTTGTCAGCTAGTCCCATATCAGATGTATCATTAATAAATCATGTGCAATCTATCTAGGCTGACCCTACTGAAGGCAATAGGATTATTGGGCAAGAATTTTTCCTATGGCTGTAAACTTCCAAAGACATCATAGACCTTTACATTTACTCGCTCTCTACAACTACCTGAAAGGAGGCTGTAGAGACGTGGGTACCAGTCTCTTCTCACAAGTAACAAGTGACAGGACAAGACAGGAAATGGCCTCAAGTTGTACCAGGAAAGGTTTCAGTTCAATTTTAGGAAAAATTTATTCACTGAAAGGGTTGTCAAGCGCTGGAACAGGTTATCCAGGGTCATGATTGAATTGCTATCCCTGGACAGGTTTAAAAGTTGTGTAGATATGGTGCTTAGGAAAATGGTTTAGCAGAGTTCGGCTAATTGTTTGACTCAATGACCTTAAATCTCTTTTCCAACCTAAATGATTCTATGATTACATGATTTTAATATGTTGGCTTTCTACAAAATATTATAAAGCATTGTGGTAATTTTTAAAATAAATTCAGATATTTACTGATATTTATTCACGTTTCATTTATTCTTTTAAACTTCTTTTCCACAATTCCCATTTTCAAGCAAATGATTTTATAAGGGTCAAAGATTCCTATTCTCTAGCAAATAATTTTCTGAGGGTCTTAGCTTTACATGTAAATGAAGAAGCAATATTTGGTACCATTAATAATAATAATAGAACCAAGAATCGCAAAAACATTTCAGTGTCTTTGAGAAGCATAGCTTATCCTTCACGACTGTCACACAGGGAAGCTAAAGATGCTGATTTTTCACAGTAACAGAAAATCTTGTCACTGATCTAATCCACTCATTTTAATGAATTTCTCTGGATTTGCACTGATGAGATGTCATTCAAGTGGCTTTCTGATGTAGGATCTGTTTAGGAATGAGCAACTGGAAAAATTAGTGGGACAGTGGAGGGGAAAACATGTCTGGAATGAGGATAGGCAATCCACTGAGCTTAGCCTGACAGCAAATGAAAATCACCCAATGTACATGTGAGGAGAAATGGGGAAGCCCATACCTTAACCTTAGTCTGAGGGTCACACTTGCTGCATCCATCCCTAGTCTTGCGGCACCTGGCACTGCACAGCTTGTATCCAAACAGCTTGTCTCAACAGGCTGGATGCACCCAGGCTTCAAATAAGGAAAGTTTCCAGTCCTGTGCTAACTCCCAGACCTTAATGGTTACTGTCTGGGAGAGTGCATTGGTGTGGGCCAGGAACTTGTCCAGCAGTGTATCCATGTAGATTATCGGGGTCCATCTCTTAGTTCCATGTCGTGGCCCTCTTTAAATATAGTACAGGTATAGACTGACCAGTATAAATCTAGCTGTTGAGTCTAAGCCTCGCCCAAGATCACGCCACGTATCTACTGAAAAAAGAAATATGTTTTTGTTATTTCAGTTTGCTAACGGTGTAAATTTGTTCTTTCAAATGTCAAAGTCAACTGTTTTTTGGTTTGATTAACCTGAGCTGCACTTTCACAAACAGGACAGCATGGGAAAGCTCAGAAGATGATACATATATCTTGAGATTACTGTCTTGGGAAGACTGGGACAAAGTGATCTGGACAGCATATGCTACTCTTCCTTCATAGATAATTTCTTGTCCTTCTCTTGCCTTCCTTTTATCTTGATTTTTATTATGTGAAGAGCTCATTGTTGTTTCTCATTTTAATATAGAGAGAACCAATCATCCAAAGTACACGAAGAGAAATTTATGAAAACACCTAGCATGTATAATTCATACTGTGAACATTTTCAGCAAGGACTTTTATAGCAGTGAGATCAATAATTCAATGTTAGGTACCTAATATCTAATGCTGTTGGTAGGTTAAGAGTCTGAAACAAAGCGAGTGGATTCCTAGCCCTGGTGTGCCATTTAATTTCTCTCCTAATCTGCTGTGTAGGCTGAGAGGGTGAGGATAATTAGCCATCAGAGCAGACCCATGGCATGTGGTGGACTTTCCATCACTCAGGGTCCTTAGATGATGCTTGGCTGTCTTTTCAGAGAAATATGCTCCAGCTCTACAAGAAGCTATTAGAAACCTCGTGAGGCGAGATTTACGCTCTGTAGGAGGTCAGAGAAGACTACCACAATAGTCCCTTCTGTCCTTAAAAACCCACCAGTCCACCTACTGACCCAGAGAGGACAATGCTGGAAGGTCTGGCCTTCAGAACATGTTCCTGCCTAACTCCGCAAGCTGGGGTTTTTTTTTTATTACTTTTTATTTACATTTAACTATATGAAATAATTAGCCAACTAATTAATCCCGTTTACAAGCTTTGTCAGATTCTTCAGCTGTCAGTCATGCCCGAGCCCGAGGCCGGCATTGAGTCTCAGCTTCCTCCTTCATCTAACTTGGTCTCCATGGCTACAGGCTGCATCTGCTGACACCCCACTCCCTATTTACTGCTTAATTAAGAATTTCACGCTCAGCCCTTATCTGCTGCTAAGAACAAGAACACACTGTTAAGAAACTCCAAATTTAGGCTGCTGCACAAGGAAAGCCTTTCTTGTCGTCCTGCCTGCGTGGAGCCTCTTTAACTACCCTCTTGGCAACTGCGCTGCCACCCTTCAATCAAAAATCATTAAATGGGGCAGAGATAATGAGCATGTAGCATATCAAAAGGAGGATGTTTGCTCGGGCTAAGGAGGAAAAGCTGTAAGGGCCTATAAGCAGCCGCCACTTCAAAGGGAGAAGGGGCTGATAAAGAGTCATTTGTTCCTGTTTGACTTATGTAAAAGGTCTGGTATGTCCGAGTCCCGTCTCGCAGACGCGGGTCCCCCCTCTTGGTGCTCGTGTGTCAGCAGTCAGGCAGCTGGGCACAAACAGCATCAGCCCAAGCATATAATCACTTGACTCCTCGCCGACAATGCGCACTTGTAGGGGGTGGCAGAGGGAGGGCTGGGGGACAATGGGAAGACAATTATTGCAGCTGCTCGGGAGGGCCATAATTCTTCCTGCAGAAAGTGGCCGGCTCTTGCAGGGCGGAGGGGAGAGCTCGAGCGTATTAGTCATCCTCTGACTTTTGGAACCACTTTGCTGCTCCGGTGGGGTTTCGACAGCTGCTGGTGTACCGCCTCTTTCCAATAATTGTACATTCTGGCAGGGGTCAACTTACTTTTGACCCTCTGCTTTTGTGCTCGTCAGAAAGCCTTTTAGGGCAAACTGTGGGGAAGTAGCAGGGGTGCATTACATCCAAAATTAACATCGGTAAATACGTATCAGATGCCAGCTCATTCACAAGCAGGGTCCTGAATTCACACAGCCTTTTGCTCAAGCTTGCATGGGGGAGAAGAGGGGGGAAAAGGGGAGGGAAAGCCCCACAACTGAGAAGATATTGTTATTCAAACGAAGGGGGCAGCTGAATGAAGCCACCTTGACCAGCAGTTTGTGTCGGGCTCAGGCTTTCTCCATGCCCCTTTCCATCCAAAATTGCCTGGCGTCATGCAAGTGTTTGTTTATCTTTGGGGGAGAGAAAAGGTCTGTCTAACACAAAAGGCAAGAAAACCTACCGTATGGAGGGGATTAAAGGAGTTAAGTTGCCCTGATGCTTCTCATGCTCACAGTTTTGTAAATTAGGCTCGGGCACTGGGACAATGCAGGGGAGGCTGAACGGAGAGAAATAATTGTAATGGAGAATGTTTCTGCTATGTGGACTGCAATGATCCTGTTAGCAAAGATACTCACTGCTACCTAAATACATGAAACCGTGTTAACCAACCCAGAAGTCCCTTTGAAAATAATCTTTTCATTCTATTTTAAAGTAATCAGCATTGAAGGACAGATAACCTCATGTCCCTGCTGGATATTGGCTGAAGGGGAGATGAGGAAGCTTGAGGCATCTCATGCCAGTCATTTCTACATTATCAGCTTTGCTTTGACATTACTTAGTCTTCGTAACATCATCCTGATTTTCTCAGGAGCACCCTGTGTCTTGAGAGAAGTGTTCCTCAAAGGTCACTAATGGGCCCTGAAATTGCTGTCTGGCTCTTCGAAACACTGAGGGGCTGACGCTCAACCGTGTTTCTTTCAGGAGAGCAATCCTGACATGATGTGACCACGCTGGAGGGACCATGCTGGAAACCTTATTGTAACAAGGGAGGTGGAAAGAAACATCACACTGGGATGTTTTATCACATCTGTGATATTTTTAGGAAACATATCCTGTGTAAATTACAATAACATTATGAGCTGTTTAAGGCTGTTACAAATACGAGCATATGGTGCCACAGCGTGGTACTGCTCCTTGGTTAAGGTCTCTGGGCAATACTGGAATTGGCTAAAAAACAGAGAGCTGTTGTTTCCTTTTTGTTCCCTTTTGAAATGTTTAAACCACTTTCTTTTGGAATGAAGCAAAATGTTGGCTTGCTTCATCTCCAGATTCCTCTTGGCTTTTTTTTTTCTAAAATTGAAGTGCTGGACACAAACATTGTTGAAAATATCACTGCAAGGATTATCGAACTTTATATTTACCCGAAATATTTTTTTCAGTAGACACAACTTTTATGGAGACAGGTCATCCTGCTGACTTTGCTCAAGCTACTCATGTGTGAGTTGTTAAGAGGGCCTGAGGCTCAGCCTCATATTACTGCTGTGTCAGAAGCAGGTTTACAGTTTCCATAGTTCTTCAAAAAAATAATTTGATTACACTTATTGTCTTTTCTAGATTCCCAAAGAATGAACTCACTTCCATTGCATGCTGTGGGTTTCTGTATTTGCTTTGTATAGGAGAAAAAACCAGACCCTTATGAATGTTTGCTTCTAATATTAAAATATAGAAAATAAATAAACAAAGATATTTTCTGCAGCCTTATTGCTCAGAGGTAAAGGACAATCCTAGGTGAAAGACCTAAAGAATGGAGATAATTTGTTGCAGAAGACTGGTTGTACAGTATGTTATGTGAGTCTTTTTTTTCCACCTCGATAAAAATTACCCTATATCAGTTGTTTCAGAGGGCCAGTTGACCAGATGTGGGCTGCTTAGTGGTCTCTGTGAAGTGAAATGTCAGTTCTTAGCAAAGAGGTGCCCTTTGTAACAAACATAAAGAGAAAAATCAACCTTATCCTGGTGGATGAGTTCCTGTCCTTCTGGCATGGCAGAAGAGAAACCAGGGAATGCAGCAGATACAGAAATAAGATGATGAAGTGCCTTTATAATCCTGTCAGGGATGGTCTTTCAACTATGCGATCTCTACAGGGGGAATTTCATGCCTTCACCTCTGCCTCTGCAAATATTAATCTGCTGTAAGCAAGAATCTGTGTCTATTAGCCCAATATTTTTTTTTTATTTTATTTTATTTCATTTCATCTCATTTTTAATCTCTTCTTCGCACTGCAGTGACTCCATGATACCCTATTTCTGGCTACCTCCTGTAGCAGATCCTGGTAGTGGATGACAAAATATCCTATCCTAGGTTCTCTAGTTTCTGAAGGTGTATCTCACTGTGTTGTTGATTGTGCTGTCTAAAAGTTTTGATTTCCCTGTGATGGATGTTAGTCCAATTGATGTTAAATAGCATGGAGTTCCTTGTTACTTGTAAGTCAGGCTATTGGAGCCATTTATCCTAGTTTCAGCCCTTCTTAATATCCACAGGCAAAATTCCCCGTCACTGCAAAGCTAATAAAAGACTAAGTTGCTCCTCCTTCGTGTTCACTCAAGGAGCCCTGAACAAGGAGAACGTTACCAGGAGTATTGTCACGAAAGCCTGTATTTATGATTTACAACCCAAACATCCAAGAAAAGCTGTAGTAAGACAGAAAATTGATTAGCCTTATAAAGTTTTTATACAACTAAATTCTGGAGCCTTGTAACTACGTTTTGTGAAGAGTCACCTTAATTCAATGTTTACTAAGGATGTCCTTTGTCTGTGTTGCCTGTATCACTTCCTGTCCTGTACAGAAGCAATGATAACATATTCCGCAGAAAAACAAAGCAACCAGAAGGCTGAGTACTGAGTCCTGAGCTTGGGTCAGAACAATCCAATGCAGTGCTCCAGGTGTGGGAAAGAGTGGTTGGAAAGATAACTGTTGAGAAAGGACTTGGAGGTTGTTGGTTGACAGGCAACTGAATATGAGCCAGCCTCTGCCCAGGTGACCAAGAAGGCCACCAACATCCTGGCCTGTAGCAGCACTAGTGTGGCAAGTAGGACTAGGGCAGGCATTGGGCACTGGAGAGGCTACCCCTCAAATCTTGTGGTCAGTTTTGGTCCCTTCACTCCAAGGAGGACATTGAAGGGCTGGAGCGTGTCCAGAGAAGAGCAAGAAAGCTGGTGAAGGCTCTAGAGCACAAGTCTTGTGAGGAGCTGCTGAGGGACCTGGGGTTGTTGATCCTGAAGAAAAGGAGGCTCAGGGGAGACCTTATTGATCTCTGCAACTCCCTGAAAGGAGGCTGTACTGAGGTGGGGTCAGTCCCTGCTCCCAAGAAACAAGTGACAGGACAAGAGGAAATGGCATCAAGTTGTGCCAGGACAGGTTTAGGTTGGATATTAGGAAAAAAATTCTTCACGGAAAGGATTGTTAAGCTCTAGACTTTCCCTAGGCTGCCCAGGGAAATGCTGTGGTCCCTATCTCTGGTGGGATTTACAAGATATGGAGATGTGATGCTGAGGGACATATTTTAGTGATGCTCTGGCAGTGCTGGGTTAACAGTTGGACTTGATAATGATAAAGGTCTTTTCCAACCAAAACGATTCAGTGATTCTATGATTCTAATACGAGGGATGCAACATATCTTTTTTTTATGAACGGTGACAGAGCTGATGTCACCCCCCAACTACATCAGGCCATCTTTCAGTTACATTTCAAAAACTGGAGGATTTAATTAGAACATCTTCTCTCTGAACAATACAAACATCCTTAATTAGACAATTGCAGGCAGTAATGTCGTTAAAATGAAGCAAAACACTCTCCACAAATGTGACAAAATATATTTATGAAAAACAAAGGGTGGTATCAGGGTTCAGTTCTCTCACTTTCCCTAAGATTCAGATAACACCTTTGACTCCTGATTGCCCTGCTATAGATGCGAAGAGGAGGAAGGCCACCATAACACTAAAAGTACCCTTAGATGAGTATTGCCTAAAATCCACGTGAACTCTCTGCCAGAGACTTTGAATTACCATCTTCATGTCATTCTTTGTCCTCAAAGGTTCACCTTGTGACCACCTGAAGATGTGATACTGTTCAGCTTGGGCTCTATGTGATGACATGGGGCTGACTGGCTTCACTGATATATGGATCAGATCACAGCTACCATTGGGAAAGAAGGTGTCACTGAAGAACAGGGCTGAGGCACCTGCTTACTAATTAATCAGACATGAGAAAAACCTCATGGAATCAGTTTCTATTTAATTATGGAAGCCTCATTTGGCATAGGAGCATATGCTGCCAACTCAATCGAGTGCTTTCAACTGACATCAAATAGTAATTATCAGAAAGAATCAAGTTTTTTGATTATTCATACTAATTTATAGAACACTTAAAATTAATGAACCTCAGTTATTTTAAATTTGCTCAGTTGCACTGGGAGAGAGGGAGGGAAGTAGGGAAGGATGGTTCTCACAGTTTAAAAGTGCAGAGACTTGTTTAAAGATAAAATAAGTAAATTACAATATGGCATGAAATCCCATCGGTGGGTTGATACACGTAGGAATGTTCCTGGCGTGTTCTGGAACTGAGGAAAGTTCTGACAATAGCTTCATTTATCCAATTCTTCTACCCCTAAAATGTCTTCCAATGACATTTTAGGGTCACCATTAGGGGTTGGACAGTGGAAAGGAGATTTATGTTTGTCAGAGTGTTTCTATTTTAACCCATGGTTGTTCCAGTCTGGTGACTGAAAGGAAGTGCCTTTGTATCCCACTGGGGATGAAGAGGAGGTAGCATTTTAGCTGGGTCTGAAGCTGTTTTCTCCTGCTCCTCTTAGTTTGAGTTGCATTATCCCGGCCCTTCTCCTGCTGACAACACAGTGGCACAAAGGTTACAACTGTGATAATTGTTTCTGACCTCTTTTCACAGTAAAGAACACAAGGTCCCTGTCTTCAGTCTATAAAGTCTGACTAATTAAAGCATCTCTTTCAGATACCAGATTTGGAAAGAAAAAAAAAAAAAATCAAAACCAAACTACAAAACAAAAGCTGTAATTCGCTGTTCGAGCCAGTTAATACATTATGCATTCAATGGTGTGATATCGCTTGTGTTAGTGGAACTGCTGTGGATTTATAGTGGGATAAATGAGATTCGTGTTCCAGCCTAGAATTTCTGATTGTTGAATGTTTTCTTTTAGCAGTTTCTAATGAGCTGTCTTGAGACACTCCGTATCTGTAAATTAAAATGTGTTTGTTTAATCCTTTCTCAGAGTACAAAAAAGACAAAAATGCTTAGAAAACAGGTATGGTGGCTCTTCAAAAACATCTGTTTGTTAGAAATGTAAAATGTTGTCAGAAAATCACATGTAGCAATTGATTTACTGTGATTTTTTCTTTTAATGTGTGCGTGTTAATTTGTAAGTCCTCGCTGTAACTCCCCAAAATTCTCATGTGTTCAGTTGCAGGAGCTGACTTAATTCTGGTCACACTGAAAGAGAAGGAAAGAGTGGTTTTAGCTACCCCAGGTACGTGACAGTCTGTGTCTGAAAGGCTTGGTCATGGAGTCACACCATTTCTGTTTTAATACATTTTCAGAAACAGATGGCTACTATTCACTTCAATATTTTGTACCTCCATCAACCCAACAGGCACTCATTTAAGCATTTCATTGACCCATACCTACCATTGCTCAAGATAAATGTGTGATTCCACAGTATAAAAGATAGAAACTTTTGCTAAGAAATAATTGTAGCAGATCAGAAAGGTCATGGAGGATGTAAGACTACAGTGTATTTTAGTGCTCCATAGTGATCTTCATGTAACAGTCTGACATTACTGCACAGCTACCTGTCGAACCAGACAGAAGAACACATCACAGACAAGGGACACCTCCAAAGTCTCATCTTAGTTGTGTAGCTGCCTTCCTGCGTATTAACAACTATAATCATTTCTGTGTCAGTTAATACATTATACATTCAATGGTGTGATATCGCTTCGGTTGGTTCCCCTGAACAAACAAGTAATGGAAAGACAGATCCAGCCTTAAGGAGCTCCACCTGGGTTTAATTTGTCTGTGTTTCCCTCTGTTGGTAATGGGGAGTTTTTCTATTCCACAATGTTACTGGGCTGGGTCTAGCCCCTGGACCCTTAGGCGTGATCTTGCTCCTGTGTTTTCAATACCTAATGATGCCCTACTTAAGGAAAAAAAGAAGAATGCCAGAATTTCCTTTACAGTGGTAGAACAGAGGTAGGTGCTTGTAGAGGCCTCCAGAGGGAGGCCCAGCCTGCGTTAGAGTTTACTAAACTTGGTGTACAGGATTTCCCCTCGAAGGATTTTCTCCCTCTCTTGATGGCAGAACAAACTTAGGCAAGACTGGCTCATTAGCTGTTTAAAATACAAGTGCAAGTTAGGCACCTATATTTTGTGAACTTAATTTCTCCCAATATTTTCCTGATGCTAATGCTCAGAAGCCTCCTTTTGAACTGAGCTGAAAAATAAATTGGTCAGTGAGCAGGAGTTGCCAAGACAGGTCTTAATTACCCCTTGCAATGGGAAGACTCTTTCTCTTCTGAGGGCTAAGAAGCTTGTGAGAGTCTATAACTCATTTTTAAAAAACGTTCATACTTTTGGAAAGTATGGAATTTCCCATACCCTGGGAATTTAATCTACTTTCTAGATTAAATCTGCACTGGGGGAGAAAAAATAAATGAGAAGAGTTGGCGCTTTCTGGTAGGGCTAGTTGCCATTGGGATCATTTGGTTTTGCCAAATGCACCGGTGGCTGGCTTCTGTTCTCATTTGTTCACCTAATTTTCTGTTCAAAATGTTAAGAGCTTTGGATAGCATAAATGGAAATAATGAAGCAATTGCTTGTGAAGTGTATACACAAGGAGTAACATAAGCCAAGTATGACAAACTTCAAGATTTGGTTTGCTTTTGATGGGTTCCAAGGAATATGAATCTGGTTTGGTTGGTTTTTTTTTTTTTCAGTTATCTTCCTGCCCTTTAACTGTGAAAACATGGTCCTGGGAGAGATCTTTTTTTCCCATCAGACAACTTCCTTTAAGCAAGGAAGATAACAAAAAGCAGTTAGTGTTGCTTCATCAGTGACAAAAGGAGGGTGTTAAAGCCACAGATGCTTGACTATCAAAGAAATGGTCAATCTTCCAGCCACTGAAAATGATAATTCTGTCTGTGTGTGTTCTGTTTTGTAGCTCCTTCTGATGCTATATTGAAGTGGTCACACCCAGAGACATGGAATGGTGTGGAGAAAGGCTGGGGTGGATCCAACTGCAGCATCCCAGGCCCTGGGGAAGACGTCATCATCTTACCTAGTAAGCAAAGAAGGAAAGGTGTTTAATTTCTTTAGGGGTGCTGGGGTCTGTCTGCATTAGGGCATGTATTTGTGTTGCAGCTTGGGCTCCTTAGCACTAGTGTCCATTCTAGTGTGTGCAGGACACCACATTTGTTCCTCATCGCATTGAAATCTCAACTACAGTACAAAAGAGTGATTTTTGGAAGAGAATAATCATTCTTTTCCATTCATACAGACACACTTTCTCATAGTGGTATTAAAATTTGCAGGGACTTTATTTTAGGAGCAGAGCAGAGAATTTGCAAGACCCAGCATCACAGCTCACAAAGAGCTCATTTCCTGACCCACCACTCTGTGTTTGGTGCAGGGACCATATTTTACATTTCTACAATGGTACCACCTTCCATTTTATTTTCCAGTTGAAATTCCCACTATCAATAACCTCTCAAGCCATTTGCCATGGATGGCTCCTAGACATTTTAGCTCGTGCCTGTGTTCCAACCTCAGGCTTGATTTACACTTAAATCCCAGCTCAGCTTGCAACCTTATTACATGAACAACCTTCTGAATTCTAGCAAATATGTTAGGTACCTTGCACTGAAATCTGGAGGAAAAACAGTGCGACAACCATTTCATGTAATAGCTGACCCTGCTTTGATCAGGAAGTTAGACGAGATGAGATCCCAAGGTCCTTTCCAGACATAAGTATTGTATGATAGTATGAATATTGTGTGATATATACCTCACATACTCTAGGACCTGGTGCTGGTTCCTCCCCATTTGTTTGAAACTAGGTAAGTCTTGCTACCTACCACAGCTTCACTTCTGGAAATGGGGTTAACACTGCTTCATGTCTCTTCCTCTTCCAACTGTTTTTAGCTTATGAAGTTTTTGTGGAAGGAAGTTTCTGTTACTTTGTGTTGGCACTTGGGAACAGAGCCTTGGTCATGGTTTGGGCTTCCTTGTTCTGTGTTATTAAAAGTCATATATATATATGTGACTTCAGGTTTAATTAAGAATACTGTTCAACCTTCAATGAGTACTTAGATTAATCTTCAGTTTTCTGATAAATGTGAAAAATCCTATGTTTGAAATAATGCTTTTCTTCACTTTTTTTGAGGGAACTTACATTGAACTGAAAAGTAGATAATTACTATTTTCTAATTGCATCCCGCTTTTCTGTCAAACAAGCACAACATGAGGTTTTTTTTTCCAGTTACGCCACTTCATTAGCTGTAATGCATAAATATGGTTAAGGGTTTGTAAGTTCAGAGGCCAGAGATGACACAGAAATGTTCCTCCAAGGGTTTGCTTATCTCCTGTAGGTCCTGTGTGCTGTGTCCATCTAAGGTAACAGTAAGTATATAGGTTTAGGCATCTTGACCTGTTCCTTGTCACTACAGTTAGTAGAGCTAGGAGAATTACTGAGCTGACCAAATGTGGGTATCTAATATGAATTGAGTTGTTCTTCACCGATGGGATTATGTAGAGCTCCAGGGCTCAAGTCACCTGCTTATATGAAGGGTCTGGAGCACAAGTGCCGTGAGGAGTGGCTGAGGGAACTGAGGATGTTGAGCCTGGAGAAAACAAGGGGAGACTTTCTCACTCTCTGCAACCCCTGGAAAGGAGATTGCAGCGAGCAGGGGGTTGGTCTGTTCCCCCATGCAGCAGGCAACAGGACAAGAGGAAACAGCCTCAAGATGCACCAGGGGAAGTTTGGATTAGATATTAGGAAAAATATCTTCCACCAAAGGGTTGTCAAACCCTGGACCAGGCTGCCCAGGGCAGTGGTGGAGTCCCGATCCCAGGAGGTATTAAAAGATATGGAGATGTGGTGCTGAGGGACGTGGTTTAGTGGTGACTTGGCAGTGCTGGGTTAATGGATGGCCTCAATGATCTTAAAGGTCTTTTTCAACCAAAACAATTATATAATTGTATGAAGATACCTAGCGTTTTTTTAAGCACTCTAGGAGCCAGGCTGGTCCACAGACGTTCACAGGTGTCTCCTGTGTCACATTTGCCAGTCTTGTCTGAGGTCTCAAATATCAAAGGGCATTTCAGATAGTACTAAATGCCTAAGTGAATTTACTGTGGTGGGAGCTTAGACATCTAGCTGCCATCAGATAGCTTGGTTCAGGTGCCATAAATTGAGTCCTAAACCTCATTTTTCCAGAGCATGTTCAGCGGCTTCTGATATGAACCTAACTTGCAGTTAACGTGCATCCTCTGAACCGTGATGTGGAGGTCTACATCTATTTCCCTTGACAATATAAGCAACACTAACATCCATGTAAAGGTCTTGCCAGAGGGAAGTTGTATCAGAATAGGGGATTGACTCTCAATCTCTAAAGTCCAAAAGCAGCACATGAAAAAGTGGATTCACTTTCCTTTTCCAACAGCATTACTCTAGCTGTGCCACTGGTACTTTGTGTTGAACATGTGCCTGCTTATCATTCAGAAATACAGAAAGTGCCCTTACTATCTTGTGCTCCCTGGTTCCTACTCCACTCTCACCTCTGCTAGATCTGACCCCTCACACCAGACATTAAACAGTGGGGCATTTCCCATGTGCTTTGCTCTTTTTTGGATCCTCTTGCCATGGTTGGATTTTGCATGCCATTGCGTATTTTATCCTTCAGCACTCCGAGAACAAGGCCAGAGACAGCACTAGATCATCTGTTTCAACTTCTTGTGTATCACATTATAACCAGTTCACCAATATCAGCCCATGATTGTCAAAAGATAGATAATTTCAGGCTTCAAAATCATGTGTTAGAGGCAGATATTAAGAGGCACAAAAGTGCCACTGGTAGCTAGGGTGTTTGCACTCACAGTGGGTTAATTATGTGGAGTGTGATCAGATGGTCACAGGATGTAAATAACAATTTCCACAGAAGCAGAAAGTAAAAAATCAGAAAATAAAAAGGTTTGTTTCTGTTGTTTAGATTAAATGAAGAGAGTGGAAGCTGGATGCCGAGGTTGTGATGGTCCTTTGGTGTCTTGTGAAACTCACCTATGAATAAAACTCTTCTGTGCTTCCTGCAAAAGTGAGCACAATCCTCTTGATAAAATAACTCATTTTAGCTGCCACATGAGATACTGACCATGGTCTTTGTCACATACCACAAGGCCCTTCGTGACCAAGCTGTGCCTGAAGCGTTGCACGTTGCTGCCCACAGCCCAGCCCAACTGATCTAGTTCTAGGACTGGAAACAATACCGCTGCATCAGCATGCTGCTATACCAGAACTAATTAGCTCTCCTGAGAGGCAAAGCTCATTAACTCAGGCCTGGCACTGTGCAGCATGACCGCACAGCCTTTGGGGTCAGAGCTAACATCTCACGAATTTACAGCAGTGCTGGTTTGGTCAGCTTAGCTGGGGAACGTCTGCACTGTGCCGTGGGGTGTGGTATAGGGATTCTTTCTCACATACTGGTGCCTACTGGTTGGGAGGCAGCAGAATCAAGACTGGACTATTAGACATAATCTGTGTCTTACCATGGACAGGAATGTTCGCTGCCTTTTCTGATTATCCTCCGTCTACTTTCTTTTTACTCTCCCTCTCCGTTCTCATTGGCTTGGAGGTGTTGAAACACTTATTGGTGGTTGGAATCAAAAGGGTGCTGGGTCTTGACCATGGCCAAAGAGTCGTGGTCTTTGGTGTGATAAGGGCACAGCTGAAGATACCTAAAATGTAGTTAGCCAGGAGGGATTTTCTGTCCATTTGTCATACTTTGCTTTGTTCTGCCAAGTGTATATAAGTTTCCAGTTACAAGAAAATCCAGAATTGGATTGGATCTAAAATGAAATCAATAATTTAAAAATGTTGTTTAATTGTAGCATCTAATGGTTGTTTCCCTTCTCATTTCCACTGGCTTGTGCATATCCTGCGAAACCGAGAATGACTCCAGATGGCTACAGAAAAGTGCGAGTTTGTTCTCATGAGGATCCTTGTTGAAGGGCTTCAAAATTTGGGTTGTTGTCCTGGTTTGAGCTAGAACAGAACCAGTTCTGATCAGTGATTTCACTTCCCAGCTCAGGCTCTTCTCAGTAGCTGCACTTTTGGAAGTACTTTCACAGACAGTGTCTGCTTCTATCAGTGACAACGCTTCATGTTCAGAGTTACTACCAAGGGCTGGCGTGTGCAGAAAGGCTCTTGCTTATCCTTGCTCCTGTGCAGACTAAGGTCACTGCTCAATCTCATGTGCCACGTTGGGGGTGCAGAAAGTAAAAGGGGGCACCTGTGGGAAGGAGCGGCCAGGACAGGGGACCCTCAACTGCCCAGTGAGGGATTCCATCCCATGTATGGCATGTTCAGTGTGAAGCTGAGGGGTCATGAGGGTCAAGCCCCTTCTTCAATGGCCAGTGTCTGAGGAGGACGCTTGTCCATTCTACCTTTGATCCCAATCCATGTGTACCTGAATCCAGCTCCTGAATCCATTTCCCGTCTGCTGCTGAGTCCAGTCTGGAACTTCCCCAGTGCCTGCTCCACAGCATCAGTGATGATGGTGATCTAATTGCCATCAGGGGATTGGGTTCAATATTGGTTTCATATACATTTGGATTTATTATTATTATTATTATTATTGTTTCATTAAAGTTGTTTTTAGTTTCCTTTTCCAACCCATAAGTCTCTCTCCCATATTCCCTTTCTCTTACCCTTTTGGGAAGGGAGAGAGACTAATTGAGAGTCTCTGTCATTTGTTTAGTTGCCAGCCCAATCCTAACCCTTGACAGTTGTGTACTAAGTTACTCCATTTTTTCCCCCTGTTTTAAAGGTGTTTTTAGACTTCAGGAGTTCATAGACTTCTCTGTACAAGGATTAATTTCACTTGCAAAAGACGTGAGTCCCTCATATTAAAGTGCCTTTTAGTGTTGGTGTGTAACAAGTCCCCTCAGTGTCTGTCTCCCTAGGAGATATAAGCCTCTTCCAGCTCCAGCTGGAAATCTTTAGCTCATGCTGGAACAACTTGTGCTTTTATCTCTGGAGGTTCATCCTCCAGAGCCACAGCCATCCCACAAGGACCTCTCACATGCATCATACTTCAGAAGTCACACCACCTTGAAAAACAAGCTGGATGAGTTTAGTCATGCCATTCTGGCAGCCATCAGTGGCATTAGCTTCTCAAGCCCTTGGATTTTCAGGGCTTTGGTTTATGGTTTTTCAGTGTGACACACTCCTGATGCAGAGTGCTCTGAGTGGAGGGAGAACATGTTATAATTCCAGGCAATGGAATGCTGTTTTGAAGGGTATTGATATGATATCATGTAGCCTCTGGCAATTTCTCTCTTCTTTTTTTTTTTTCCCTCCCTTTTTTTTTTTTTTTCCAGTGGTGGAATTCACTCTGTTATTCATTTTCTGATTTTGATTTTCTTTGAACTTTTTCTGTTTGAAGAGATGAATGCTGCAGTACTGTATCTCATATAATAGCTCTTCTGTTGTGCCTGATTTCCATTCAATGGCGTGCTATGGTGTTTTATGCAGCAATGCAGTTGATCAAAGGTATTTTGTGTCATTGCTGGAGTCATTAGCGACTTCTCAGTATTGTACGTCTGAACATTAAGACTGTGGCATACCTGTGAGCTTTTGTCTGAAGAAAATATATGTACAGTGAAACATAGCCCTATTTTCAGGCTTAAATATGGCTTGCTGAAAGTTGTTGCTTGCCGTTATACGAATTCTTCATAGGAGGAAAACAACGCCGGTTTGTCTTTCTCTGAAGGTAAATCCCTGGAGCTCAGTGACCTGAAGTCTATGATTTTAACTGCTTAGTCATCATCTGCCTCTACTTCATAAATGAGTGTATTCTGTAAGGACTGTGTAAGGAAGTCTCCTTTGAGTCTGTTTGCTTTTCTCCTCAAGTGTGAAAGGACTTTTATTCCTCAAAGGAGTGTTCTGTTGTTTCTACAGAGCCACATTTCGCCCTCCACGGACTTCACACTGAGCATCACACCCTAGAGCGCTGCTCTTTTAAACTGAGGAAACTACAGGTTTGCAGACGTATCTCTGAATGGGGGAATTTCTCACTCCTGTGTTTCAAGGCTCACATACATGACACTGCATTTACAGCGCAGTCAGCATTTCCTTTATGAAACCTTTCTCAGAAAGATGTGCAACTCAGCAAAGATACCTGTTCTAGATTGAAGCTTGACATATACATGGCATGCCTAGGAGCACTGCTTTTCCTTGTAAAAATGTTTCAGTTTGTGTTCGATGAATGTACTTAGGGCATTTGTCAACTGTAGCTTTTTGCCACATTCTTGAGCTGTGATTTCACAAACTAGATTCCCTTCTGTCTGAGAGATATAATTTTAACATCTTTCCCCTTAGTCTCTTCTCTGTTTCATATCCTTACATACCATGCCTTCACTTCTTAGCTCTGCAGGGGCATAGGTCTATACCTGAGATTATAAAAAGGAGTTTCTTCATGCCTGTAAAAATGTATCAGGTTCTAACAGTATGAGATTTAGGGGGGAAAAAAAAGATTGCACTTGCTCTGTAGAGTTTTACTTAATCTGAAAGCTGTGAAAAATTTGCATGCTTGAAAGATGTTTCAGCTAAGGATGCAAGGAGTTTCTTTTGAGATGAGGTGTTCAGAGTAACCAAGAGTTGGTGTGGTCCTTGAGAACAGAGTTCCTGAGCTTTCAGGCTGTCCCTTCCTGGTATCCACAGAGAAAGAAGAAAAAAAAAATGGGAAAGGAAAAGGTGGGATGATCGAGTTACAGTGAAAAAGTAAGAACGTGTGTAGAAGAGAAAAAAAAATCTGCAAGCCTGCCCAGGTCCCTGGACCATGCAGAAGTTTCCTATCCCTTGAAGCTGTGAAATTTCAGGATTGCAAAACTGGACACAAAAGCTAGGAAATACAGTTGTTAAGGACAGGCTACTCCCATTTTTTTCAGTCCACTTCTGAGTGTATTTTATGTGGATTTTGACTGTGTTTCCTGCAAACAGGGCTTGGAAAAATTCTTAACTCTTTGTGCTAAATGGTTTGAGTCAGCCCCTAATTACATGTTTTGGAGAAAGGACTTTCCCTCTGCTCCCTATTGCGTGGTTATTTAGGTTTTCATCCAAAGAAGTTGCAAATGGCTATGGGCAGAAGCAAAACTATGAAGTAACTAATCCACTTCCCAAGACACTTCATGGCTCTTCCTATGCACCCCATCCATTCTTTTCTTATTATTTCTTCCTTTTCTGTAGCTTTAACCTGAATTGTTCTCTTTCCTGTGAAAATGCTTTTGTTTTTCAAGAACTTGAGCCACTAATTCCATGCCAAATGTCCCTCTCCTCCTTTTATCTAACTGTCAAGTACACAGGTACTTAAATAAATACGGACATTAATTTTCGACTCAACTTTCTTCCAAGATTCCTACAGAATCTAACTATTCTCTGCAACAGCTCTCATAAAGGTTTCTGTCAACCCCACTAGCTTAAGCTCTGCTCTCTTTCAAACCACCATCAGCTTTCAACACCTGTTGGTCTTCTTTAGGTTCATGGATGCTTCTTCTCATTCAGCTAAAATCACCTTTGGCAGACCTTTTTTACCCCATCTCATTTTCTGTCAGTATCACCAGTGTCCTGTTGCTCCATTCCTTCCACAAATGTAGGCACTTAATGAAATCTGCAATGTGAGAGGAGAAATGAGCTCCACCATCTTCACTGAATTCTCCTAATAAGCCTTATTCTCCCTTTCCATTTAATTCATGTGGAGGTACAGCATTTTATATTTCAATGTCTTATTCAGTGGAATTATTAATTAGCTTTGAAAAATGCAGCACTGTGATGAAAATCTGTATCAGCAGTCATGCAGTTCTCACCTATGCAATGCTGCTGGTGGAAGTGATTGATCTTAAATGTGTGTTTTGAGGGCGTCTGTAGAGGGGACAATTAACAAATATAAAATATCCTTAGATCTCTAGGAGAGTCTTTCACATATGTTTTAGTCTTTATTATGATTCGTCAATATCTTGTTACTTATACCTCAAATTCAGCTCCGAGGGTGGTTCAGGGTTCTGAACAGACAGAAAAAGGGCAAAATTCACCCGTGCACAGGAGGTAGAAAGGAGAAAAATAGTATAGGAAGACAAAGACTGCACTGCCAATTTACATGTGCTTCAAACACCCCTGATTCTCTGCTACTCAGTTAAAAGAAAAAATATTTTTACCTCTAAAACTTCTCTCTCACATGTACTGTCCTTAAGGCTGTCACTCAGCAGAAGGAAACACATATGTCTCAAGAGTACTTTTGTGCTTTTCACAATTTTATCAAGGGAAAATATGTTGCACGTTCTCCTGA
>JAVSBS010026317.1:28866-81411 GCA_033124195.1 Coracias cyanogaster | reverse complement strand
GGGAAGATGGGGCCAGTCTTTTTTCGGTGGTGCCTGGTAACAGGACAAGAGGTAATGGGCACAAGCTTCAATATAGGAAGTTCCATCTAAACATGAGGAGAAACTTCTTTACTTTGAGGGTGGCAGAGCCCTGGAACAGGCTGCCCAGAGAGGTTGTGGAGGCTCCTTCTCTGGAGGTTTTCAAAACCCATCTGTACGTGATCCTGTGCGACCTGCTCTAGGCGATCCTGCTCTGGCAGGGGGGTTAGACTCGATGATCTCCAGAGGTCCCTTCCAACCCCTGTGATTCTGTGATTCTATGATGGATCTAGTCTGTAGGCACGTGGCCAGAGGCCATTGATTACCTGCTGCAGTTGAGAGAGCTGAAGAGTTCCCCTTGTGCCTACTCCTGTTCAGCAGCATGTTTGCACATAGGTTTCCCATTGCTGATGCTGAAAAATACTGTAGTTAAACTCATGTGTTTATTTGTGTAGTGAAATAGACCTTCTGACCACCAGCTCCTTTAGCCCCCTGCAACAAAGAGGGGGATTTTCAAGTGCCCATCTGGTTTGTGTTTAACGTAATGTGCAGAAAGGTTGCACATTTTCATGGCCCATGTTCATAAGTAGTAGATTGTACAACAGTTTATTACACAAATGGGGCTTTATATTGCTGGGCTTTGTTGAGCTGCCAGTTGGGATAAAAAAAATAATGTGCTTCATAGACTCTATCAAGGAAAATTAGAAAGCATTAAATCCTGCTCAAACTATCAGCCATTGGTGAGCTGGTAATCAAATCCAGAAAGGCTGGTGGGAGGTCAAGACTTTCTTGCTCTTGGTGTTACTGAATCAATAACTACTATGAAAGACATTTAAGTGAAACAAAAAAAAAAATAGAGAGATGTCTGACCTAGAAGTCATCACAACATCACAGTGCATAGGCCAGAAGAGGCAAGACAGCTACAGGCTTTGGGGAGAAAACCTCACAGAGTCTCCTCCCAGTTCTTGTGATGAGCATGTGTTTTAGTTTAAATCTATATTGGAATTGTTATTAAATTACTATCTAGTCCCAAACAAAATCTAGCCCTTGTTCCACATAGCCAGGTAAGAGGTGTATCTACAGGAAGATTTTTCCAAATTACCATTGGATCCAAATCAAATAAATATTGCAAACATCGTATTGAACCCAGGTGATATCTAATCCACTATGAAATATCAGCCTGCAGCCTTGAACTGTGCAGCCCAGCTTTAATGCCACTTAAATCAGAATGTAAGAACTAAAAGAATTCCAGGAATCCAATGATATAAACTGTATTTTTAGAGCTGTGAGTGACTTGTGAGAGTGAAACATTGCAGTGACTAAAGATAGCACAAGCAAGGTTTTCCATGATTTATCGCAAGAGCGTTCACAGTGAGTTAAAGTCATTGAATGTTGTGATAGCAGCACCTACATGCTGGCGTGTTTTCAAGACAAGTCATTCATAACATATTTGTCACAGAGCAAAATTTCCATAACAGAGCTCTGAGTCGCATCTTGCTTGCACAAGCACCACACACATCACTTTTCTATAAAGGCTCTGAGAGGTTCATTTGTTTCCTAAGATCTATTTTGTTCTCTCAGACAGCCGAGGGAACTGACTTGCCTGCATGTCTCAAACCCCTCACAAGCTCTCAGTCTGGCTGAGCAATCAAAGCGGTGGTGGCAGAGGACAAAGACCCTGCCTCGGACCCAGACAGTTGTGGTCCCGCTCCATTCCCCACTGGCCATCTGGAGTTTAGTCATCATTTTAATAGGAGTTTGTTGCATAATCCATCATTGTTCCTTGGGGGTTCATGTTGCTCTGTGCACTGGGAAGTTGGGTAGAACCTTTCTTTGCTGAGCAAAATGTCTACAGGGGTTATTTTAAGGATAAAGTCATGGCAAACATTCCCTGACACCTCATGATCAGCATTGCTCTTGGCTCCTGGCCCTTGCTAACCGCAGTTTGTAGGATAAAGGAACTGACTTGTCGAAAGGGGGCTGCACTGCAGAGCTGTTTTCTCCCAGTTTCTAATACACTGGAATACATTGAGACAGAAACAGTCCACCCTGCAGAGAACTCATCTCACAGGCAGGTTGGCCTTTGCCTCTTGCAGCACCTTCCTGGTAGCCTAAGTCACCTTGAGACTTGTTTTCTCATGTGTCAAGTCCCAAGTTCACCTTCCAAGGCAGAGGCCCACTGGATGTGCAGGACCCTGGCCATGCTCCCCAGGTGGAGCTCCCTTCTCTGCTGAATGGAGACATCACGTGCAGGGTGATGATGGTGGCTGGGAGATGGTCACTTTGCCTCTCCCCTGTCCTTTGACTAGCCCTGCTCTCGGTCCCATAGTGTCCCTGCCCCACTCTACCTAAAAACGAGGGTATGCCCAACTCCGTTTTATCACCTTCACCCCCTCTCTCAGAGGGGATATGTGGGTGTCACTCCCGATTCTTTTTCAAATATCTTTTGAGATGTTTCTAAGAACAATTTCAATCTCATTATGACTTGAGGCTGCTGCTTTGTTTCCTCTTTCAGAAATCAAAGAGAAATGAGGGCAGTCCATTTGTCATGATCCTTCTTGCTGCTCCATCTCTATGTGCTTTGAACCAGGTCCTGCGATGATTCCACAAGGGACACCATCCTGCTGCTCATTGCAGCTGGGGCACTGCAAAGCTCAGTAGTGCTGAGGTACCATTACATTCAGTGAGTCCATTCTTGGGCTAGGGGCTGAGTCCTCCCCGGTCAGGACCATTGCTCAGCATCCCATAGGATAGAGCCCCCCAGGAGACAGTGTCTCCTCACTCCACTGTCAGTCCAGCCTTAGCACCAGTAACCAGGCTCTGCCTGTTGTCCTTCTCTTGTAACCATGCCCATGATTAAATAAACAAAGTATGCCGAGTAATTATAAGCTTTCCTCTTGCAGCTGCACCGAGGAGAGAGCACTGATGTCTCCATCCACAGTTTGCATTTGTGTTTCATCTCGTTTACATTTGCAGTTATTTCTGTGTTGCTTTCATGACTTGCACATTCTTGAGGCCATTGCTTGGAGCACCTGCAGCCAGGTTGTGCTCGGCATCTCCAGCTTCTTCGTAGCTAATTTTGAGAGCTAGCTAGTCAAGGGTGAAGTTCAATCCAGGACACATTTCTTAATTCATGATCAAGCATATGAGTGGCGTGTGAATGATACCTGAACACATGAAATATGTTTTTGGAACTGTGATCTGTGGTATAAAACTTGATAGCCCAGAAATGATCAAAAGAAAATATCCTCATGCGAGAGTAACACCGTGTTTGCTCCACACATGTTTAACTTGCAGGACTCGGTAGCATGTTGAGCTCACTGACACCAAAGATCAGGAGGATTCTGGAAGGGATATGGTATTTTTGGAGGTAATGGGAATATCTATGTCATAATGAGCAAGCATACACGTACCAAAGTGGAGAATCTAACAGGGAAAGACACTTGTTGTAGTAAGTCCCCAGGTAAAATAGCCTAAACGAAAAATTGACTAAGAAATAAGGCTTAAAGACTTCTTCAGGGTAATTTGTCTAAGGTCAGCTTACCTGGGAATTAATGCAATCTCAACTCTTTCAGCTTCCAAAACTTCCATTCTTATGTAAAAGGAAATAGCACATTTAGGCAGAAACATCTGGGAAAGTTTCTCTGGCACTTGGTTCACACTCAGTTGCCTCGGTGCTCTCAGCTGGTGAGCAGCAAGCCCAAAGAAGTCACAGAAGGGTGTCACAGGAGACACAAACCACTATAGACTTGACTGCAGTCAAAGGCAAGGACAGCCTTGCTCCACATCAGTGAGTTATAACTGGTGTCTCTGCTGGCACTGATGGTCCTTAAACCTCTGCTTCTGTAGTATTGGTAAGATGGGAAGAGATGATGATTTGTTACAGCTTTTTGTAAGAGATCACCAGGTTGTAAAGATCAGGAACACTGAAGAGATGATCACAAATGGCGCCTTCTGTCCTTGAACAGAACAAACGTATTAACACACTGGAACAAAAGATGTTTCCAGTTAATGCACCATCTGTGTTCAATTTGTCCATTCACAAAGAGGAAACATGTTTTCACTCTGAATGACTTTTTAAATTAAGAGACAACAAGGAAAGCAAGTACGTAAGTTGTATCTGCGTGTCTGCGTGCGCAAGTGTGTGTGAGCGTGGACGTGCACGTGCACATGTGTGAACCCCACAGGCACTTCACTCGGAGCTGTCTGACCTCTGCGCAATCCATGGAGGAGTGGCGCAGAAACCACACGGCACCACTCAATCCTCAGGATGTTCTCCACGGGGCAGCACGAGCTCTTTTTGTAACTACCTTTGTGGAAATTGTCATCAGTAGAGGCAGCCCAGGGGGAAATGCCTTCGTGGTTCCTGCTGTGGGAAGGGCAGGAGCACTCAGAGCAGGGGCTCCCTGTGTGGACCAACATCAGGTCCTGGGTGTGGGGCTTCCTTGGGCAGCTGGGAGGGCAGTGCCGCAGGGTGCCAGGTTCCTCAAGGAGCCATGTCCATCCTCAGTGGTGAGCCAGAACCTGGGGTGAACCAGCACTGACCTCCATCCTCTTGCAGAGACGTTGGACCAGGGGTCTGTGTGCCCTTCTACTGCGGGGTTTCACTTACTTGCAAAGTCCAGAGGAGAGGTCTGAGCAGTCAGGGTGGGGATGCTGTCTGCACTGGGAGGAGACAATGCAGACATCCATGCCTGGAAGGCACGATCCATGACGCTGCTTGGTCAAGACTTGTGCAGCCAGAGCCACAGTCTTCATGGAGACATGGGGAGCACCAGAGAGACCAGTGTGCAGGACACAGAGCCTGCTCTCCTGGCTCTTCAGCAGCCAGGAGGATCTCTGTGGGAGATCTGCTCGGAGCTGGTTGTGTGGGGCTGGCTGGGGCTCAGTCCTCTCTCCTTGCCATTCCTGTCACAACAGCTCTGTCACCCCTTGTACTCCCCTGTGTGCCCAGTTGCTCTGTTTGTGCGACAAGCAGGATCTCCCAGGGGGACAGACAGGCTGTGATCATAGCCCTTATGCTCCATTCCCAAGTTTATTGTAGATTCTACTTTCTCAGGGCTGGTTCTGGGCGGGCTTGAAGGGCTGGCATTTCCAGGAATCCATCTCCAGACCCAGCACTGCATCATCTTTTGGTAACATCTGGCACAATATGATTGTGCAGATGTTTAGCACTGTGGCTGCTTCCCAGTAGTTCGCTGGGGTGGTGTTTGGAGAACAGCTCCACGGATGGGAAAAGCTGCTTCACACTGGGGCTCTGCAAACCAGCTCATATATTTTAAAAAAAGAAGGGAGGAAATGCGCAGCTGTGTCTTTGTTATATATGCATTTAGGGCCAAATCAGGCCTCTTTCTGGCTTGGATGTGGAGAATGTCGCAGGGAGAGGGCTGTTCCTTCAGAGGCTTCTGAGCAGCAGCAAAATCTCTCCATAGCTACTGCTGCAGCCCTAGGTCTGCGCACCCATTGTTTCTCCTGCACTACATCTCCCATAAGACACAGGAAATCTCTGCTGCCTTGAACTTGTTTCTCCATCCCCCTAAATCCTGCTGGTCTGGGGCAGGCGGTGCTGGAGGCTATGAAGTGGGGACACAGGAGATCAATGTGGGTACCTCTTCATTGAGCTTTCTGGACCCATGAGACTATGGTAGGACCTGTACCTTCCTTCCCGTATTGCTGAGCTGTCTGCTTTACAACCCCTCCTTCCCAACACAGCCTCCCAGACGGTCTCGCTGAGTTCTCCTGCAGGAGAGGAACATCTGATAGTTGGCGTCTGGGAAACCTTTTGGCTCTACTATGGATTTCCTCATGCCTGGTTGTGTTGCTGGTACTTTGTTTCCTGGGATGATGTTTTTTATTTTCACAGCAAAGGGTGTAAATCACTGCAGTGAGTTCTCATTTAAGGCTTGGTAACCAGAGCACTGTCACACCCATCACAGATGAAGGATCAGAATTCAGATTGAGAACCTAGAGGTACTGCAGATAAATCAGCACACGTGTAGCAGTTTCACACTCAGTGCCCTGTTCATACAATGTCAGCCCTTGCAAGGCTCCAGAGAGGGATGTATTTTATGCTCGTGGACCTTGTAGCACTACAGGCTTTCACATCTCCTGGACTAGGGTTCATGAACTTTTCTCCAGGCAGGGGTGGGCAGCAGCTGGTTTTCTTGCCCCAGTGCTGTTTTGTGCTTGTTTTATCTGGGTGATGGATAGCAAGTTACATCTGCAATGGGGAACCTCCTGTCCGTGCTGTAAGCTCCCAGGGAGGTGCTCAGCTCTGTGTGCCTCTCACCCATCATGCTGGCTGGAGAGCTTCTGGGCTTTCCAGGTAGAGGCACGCCCCAGAAGTTGTACTACAGGGGCAGGGCAGGAGGGAGGCTAACAAAACTCACTGAGAACAAAACTGCTTGTCCCAGATGGGCTTACTGAGCACTGATGGGCAGGGCAGGGCACAGGAGCCTGGCAGAGCTTTCACAGGCTGATGATTCCTGGCTCATGTTAAAACTAGCCAAAAATAAATCTTGTGGCTAAGCACCATCATGAGCATGGCTGCAATTCCACATTGACCAGGAAGCACAAGCACCTGTGAACACAAAGCCATCATCGCTGTTGTCACTGTTGCCATATTCCTGATGCTCCAGGGCTGATTATGGTGCTTCTAAGCACTTGTTAAACCTTCTGGAGGTCAGCAGCACCTCTAGGGCTGCAGAGGCTGGACTTGCAATTGCAGACGGATTTTAGGGGAGTGGCACACACTGCTGTTAGCAGTGGACGTTAAACACTAATCAGGTCAGGGTAATGAACTTCAGTTTGTTCCTTTTATGGGTGATGGTCCCAAGACCACAGTCCTACAATGCTCGTGCCAGACGTGAAGCACTCCTTTGGCTAGCCAGCAGCATGCAGGACAATAGACATTGTCCTCCGTGGTACACAGTTTAGCCAAGGATGGCTGAACTGGTCAGGATGCACAAGACTGTTTGGAAATGTGAAAGTAAACACTGAGCAGCACTGTTCACATGAAGACCAGCTTCCAGCTACCCAGGGAAGCTAAAGAGGAGAAGAAAAATAAAGACCAGGACACATAGGCACTGTTAATTATGAGATGGCATGAGAAGGCTGGCCAAAGTTTTAGCATGCCCATAAGCACCAAGCAGGAAGTCTCTATGTTTGCAAGAGGACTAGGAGCAAGAAGTCCTGGAGGACCACAAAGTAAGCCTGGAACAGGCTCCAGGCTGTCCTCAACTGGAGGAGCACTGCCCAAGCAGCAGGACCACTGGACTGCCAGAACTGCTGTTGCCTGCAGCTACGAGCAGCCATGGTTTGCTGCATAGTGACAGGCATGGAGACCAAGGTGGCTGTGGATTTGTTACAGTCTTACTGTCCAAATCGGTTACAGGACAGACTCGTGTGAAGCCAGCAAGAGAAGAACTGCACATTCTGTACTCAGGACTGCATTAGCAAACTGCCAGAGCAGTGCTCAGGAGGAACATGGTTACTAGCAAAGATGTTAGTAAAACAAGAGGAATCGTAACAGTAACGTAAACATGACAGATCCCTTCCTGATGGATGCATGTAATCCATAAACATCATTGTCACACTGGAGATCTTGCCAAAGATTCCTGAAGGTGCTTTCAAGCATGCTGCAATCTCATCCTGTGGTTCTTGGGGTTTCAAAATTATGACCATCTGTTTGCAATTGAGGCCCATTTGGAAGCAGAGGAGAGTGCTGCCAAGTGACTCCTTTTGGACTAAGAGTGCCTTCAGTCCTGCTGAGAAGCTCTCACAGGCAGGTACAGCCCAGAAGGGTTTTGCATCATCCCGAGATGTGGTGATCAAGCTCAGATGAAATGCCTGTGACAGGTCTGATGCCAGGCTGGCACAAGGGTTTGTGGATGTGATGACGACTGGAGGTTTCTCAGATTCAAGGCCCAGCCCTACAAACATCCCCTGTTTGCTGTGCTGGCATAGTCACTGCTCAAAAGAACTTCCAAGAGCGAGCCTGAAGCTGGCTTCCAGCATTTGCAAAAGCTTGGCAGCATATTTTAATACTTACATAACAATCTCTGTTGGGCATAAAGGTCTGTGGGCATAATTTAGAGATCTGTGCAGGTCCACTCAGTTTCTCACAGACCCTGAAGTGTGTTGTATAGGGGTGGATAATGGTTGGGGATCACTTTGAAAGTGCTCTGCCACCCTGGTGACCTCTGCACAGACACCAAGGAGAGGAGGAAGACATAGACCCTGTCCAGCAGGGAAAGGGATCAAAAGGGAGCAGTAATCCTGAGAAGGTGGGAGATTTTGCCAGCCCTTAGATGTTTCTATTAAAACCACAGAGGTGACGACACAGGATCTGTCCATCTGCATGGACTACATGATCTCAAGGATCCCTTCCAACCTAAGCCATTCCATAACTGTCTGGTTTATCCAAGCACGAACTGCTGTCATCCAAATATGCACCTGGTAGCTCTAAAAAGTCCCCCTGGTAGGTGCCTGATCCCCTTAGCTCTGTGCAACCTCAGACTCTCCATTGGCTCTCAACGATCAGCAGCTTTGCTCTACCCCCAGAGGTCCCCTGAAGGAGACTGTCTATTAGCAGGGAACCAGGGTTTGAAATGAGGGTTTAAATGTCAATCTGCCTTAAAAGCTCTAGGCAGCCCCTGACTTGTGTGTTGTGATCCTGCTCACTCCATAGAGATTTGCCCCACTGAAAATGAGCCTGAAAGTTTATAAGAGCCCCTCATTAGGCCTGAAATAGCCCTTTTGAATGTGGAACTGGCTGGAATAGGGACCATTCAAAGAGGAACAGTCAGAGCACAGCAGAAAGGAAACCGAGATCACACCTGTGCTTTGCTCCAGCACAGGCTGCTCAGAGATGTTGCTTTGCTCATGCTGTATGTCACCTAGAAAAGCAATGTTCTGATGCTCCCTCTTCCTGAGATGCAATGCCAAGGAAATATATAGAAAGAGTGGAGAGATACTGGAGAGAGAATGGACTGGAAAAGATGCAGTGAGTGTAGTGTGGGAGCAGGGGAATGAGACGGGATGCCCATCTCCATGGCAGCTGCAGAAAAAGGCCAGAGGTTTTGGTTCAGGTACCTGTAGCTGGGTGAAATGCAACACTCCAGTGCTGCAGCAGTGATTCGTTCCACTGCCTTCAAAGCAGGAGGAGTGATGATCCTTTACTTCCAGCCTCCCCTGGTACTGTGTGTGGGAATCACTGCTGACACTGGGATTTCATTCTGTGCAGGTTTTGCTCTGTGCTTAAGACTTTCCTCTCCTTGGCCACTTTGTAGGGTTGGAAAACATGTCTGGGTGTTCAAGCACACTTTAAAGTCAGTCAGAACTGTCTCAAAGTATATTTCTCTGCTATAGAACATAAAAATATTATCCTTCTGGCATGCCTCCGTGAGAATATTAAAAATAGCTAGCTGAGTTACTCTGTGAAAATCACTAATATAATAAGACTTTTGCGTCTTATTTCATTAATGAAGGAACTCTAATGCCGTGCTTTAGTGTGATACTGCTGTAAATCAATAAAGAATATTTTTGGAAAAACGCAATCCTATTATTCAAAGATATTTTTGTAGGGTGAAGTTAGAAAGAAGCATTTATTGCCATGACTTTTGTCCAACTCAATAAGCTATTTGCATCTGAAGACTTCAGTGCTAGCTAAATGAAAGCATGCTTCTGCGCATGGGATGGCATTTGCTCTGACAGTTTGTTCTACTGCTATTTGTCCAGCACAGGGGAGAATCTGTTTGGCAGAGGAAGGCTTGGAACTAAATCCTGTCCTGACCCCTCACAGCAGAAACCTGGGGCTTACTTGGGGGAGAATCAGAGCAGGACAGGGCTCCTGGCTTTTCCTGAACATCATCCAGAAAGCCGCAAGTCTGGGATGTGGCCTGGCTCCAAGGTGCAGGATTTCTGTCCTGTTTCCAACCTCCAATTGTTTGTTAATAAACCCCTGGGTCTGTGTGCATCCCACATGAATGCACTGAGAATGCAGCTGAAGAACACAGGAGTGGTCCTGGCTGGGTCAGGGCAGAGGTTACTCCAGCTTGTCCTCCCGCCTACAGCACCAGTAGAAAAGAAATGTGGAAAACCAGGGTGATCACATGGTAGCAATTCTCCCACCCAACAATTAGCGATGCAGGGCTCTCCTTAACCAGGAGAAAGGCTTTAGATTTAATGGCCTCAGTGGATATTCCTTCCACGGATTTGTCTAATTGCCTTTTGAGCCTGTGTAAAAGAGGTGATTTGCTGCTTCCGCTGTGGCCTATGGAGGGATGTAAATCACTGCCCTGCTGCAATAAGCAGAGTGGCAGGCAGCATTCCTCCCGCCGCTGCTTCCCCGGCTGCTGCACCACTGCCTCTGCACACTTCGGAGAAACAGACAGCTCCCATTTTCAGCTGTTTCCAAAGGCTGGTCTGTGCTTTGAGGCTAGAAACAGGGTTCTTATAATGCCTGAGTCTCCAATGTGCCTCTTGTTTGGCTTTGCCAGGGTTTCGTGGTTGCTTGCCTTGAAGCATCTCTGCCGGGTGAGGAATGGCTTATGCAGCAGGAGCACAGATGAGCTGAGGGAAAAGGGTCCTCTCAGACAAGAAACAGTGTTCGGCTGTTAAAGCTGAGAGCATACATCTGTGAGCAAATGATATAAAACATCACAGTGTTGTCATGAGCCTGGAACTAAGCGTTACACACCCACTCCAAATCCACACAACCATATGGGCATGCTAGGTACATCTGGAGGAAACCTCTCCTGCCCAAAGCTAAGATCAGCTTTCCCTCAGTCATTCCTGATGGATGTTTGCCCACCCTGTTCTTAAAAACCTTCATTAATGGAATTTGCAACTCTTGTCCGGGTCATCTTTGTCCCACCTCCTTCCTGAAGTGCAAGCCCATAACTCCTCATCCTACCCAATATGGAGAATAAAATACTCCATTTCTTTCCATGGTAATCTTCTCTAGATTTGAAAACTTATCAGGGTTCTGCTCTGCCCATTTTTCTCCAGACTGAACCTCAGTGTTTGTGTCTTCCCTTGAATGTCTTAATTCCTAGATTTCTGGTGAATCTTTCCATCCTTTGGGCTCCCTTCAGTCCTCTTTCATCTCCCTTAATGTGATGTGCAGCAGAACAGTGCTCAAGCTGCATGCATGCACATGCTGAGCCGAGCAGGAGGTTTGAGTGATTTGTTTTGTAGTCTGCACTCTACCAGCCCAGTGCTCACCCTTCTCACACTTGCATAGGATCAGTGATGGTCTCGTGGTCCAGCTCTGTTGCCACAGAACAGCTGCAGAACATTTTGCTCCGTATGCCACCTATGTGAAATAGGCCATCCCTGGCTAATTCTCACTGGATTTGTTTCTGTGAATGGCCTCACATCTTAAGTTCTTTTTAAAAATCTAGCTGTAATCCCACTTTGCTGCATGCATGTGCCCCATTCCAACTTAATCTCTATCACACAAAAGAATTTTCTTCTTCACTTGGGGAAGGACACACAGAAGACAAGGGGACTCTGTGGCATTTAGTGACCCACTGAGAACTTCTTTTTGAGCATGCCTGTCTCAGCGTTTTGTTCCACCTTGAGCAGTTCCATTCAGTCCATGTTTTCTCAATAAGCGTTTGAGAATGTCGTGTCAGATGGTGTCAACAGCCTGGTTAAATGGAAGATAGATGACGTGCACTGCTTCTTCCCTATCTACAACTGTCAAAAGGATTACATTTGACACATTCAAACTGGCTGTTTTTTTAATTTCTTTTCTCTGATTTGATTCCATTTTTTGTTTGTTGGCTTGATTAGTTGTCCTGGGACTTTTCTGGAAATAGAAGTTAAACTAGCTGATCCATAATTTTCCTTTTTCAAAACCAAATATTCTGTTTACCATTTTTGAAAGTCATTAAGAGTGTTAAATCTCTATTCTAGCTTTCTGTCTTTAAAAATCTGAGTTGCCAGTACCTTTTAGAACATTACAACAGATGGATGTACATCTCCCTGTTACCGCACAGAAGGTGGAATTATGTTCATTTGTACCTTGACTGACTATTTCCAAGACTTACCTCTTCCTGGGTGGTTGGCCCAGTGGGCATGTGACAGCTGCTTAGGGACATGTTTTGCACAAAGGGGTGTTATCCTGAAATGAAACACCCTGATGAGGGACAGAGCTCCGGGAGTAACTGCATGGAAGCTGGATATGTTGTAATTCCCTCTTATTAAAAAAATTAAGTATTCCCACAGTGAAAGTGTCATTGGAAAGGCAGGGTAAGAGTCAGTACTTTCAGTGTAGCGGAATCTATAGAGCCCAGCCCCGTCCATTGCAAATCCTGCTGGTGCTGTGCACAGCATGCATGCTGCTCTCAGAGAAATACCACAATTAGTTATCGTAGAGAATCATTTAGGTTGGAAATGACCCTTAAGATCATTAATTCAAACCTTTAACCCAACACTATGAAGTCCACCACTAAAACACATCCCTCAGCACCACATCTCCACACCTTTGAAACCCCTTCAGGGGTGGGGACTCCACCACTGCCCTGAGCATCCTGGGACAGGCCTTGACAATCCTTGAGGGGAAGAAATTGTTCCTCATGTCCAACCTAAACCTGCCCTGGCGCAACTTGAGCACTTTTCCTCTTGTTCTATCACTTGTTACTTGGGAGAAGAGCCTAAACCCACCTCACTCCAACCTCCTTTCAGGAAGGTCTCCCCTGAGCATCCTTTTCTCCAGGCTCAACAATCCCAGGTCGCTCAGCTGCTCCTCACCAGGCTTGTGCTCTAGACCCTTTCCCAGCTTCGTTGCCCTTCTCTGGACACGCCCATCAATGTCCTTCTTGGGGTGAGGGCCCAAAACTGACCCCAGAATTCAAGGGGTGGCCTCCCCATTGCCAAGTCCAGGGGGATGATCCCTGCCCTAGTCCTGCTGACCACACTAGTGGTGATACAAGCCAGGATGCTGGTGGCCTTCTTGGCCACCTGGGCACAGGCTGGCTCATTTTCAGCTGGCCGAGTGAAGATGTCTATTTTAAATGGACTGTAAGCAAATGCACCTCTCCAGGTGCATAAAGCCATGAAAATGTTGATTAGAGACAACGGTAGATATGTAAATAGAGGCATCTTAAGCAGGAGGAAGGAGGGATATGATTTCACATCCCTATGCTCTACAAGTTCCCACTCCCCCCCCAGAGAAAATGAGGAAGTGAGGTGCTCTGGGGCAAAAAGCAAGTCTGGGTAAAAGTATCAGGGGAAGAGAAGGCACAGGTACCAAAAGCATTTCTAAGAAGAGCATGAGTATCACTGAATACCCAAGGAAATAAGGGAGTCCAGGAATGATATCTTTCCCCACCTGACCCAGGAACATGGTCCTGATTTCTTCTTCTTCCCAGCTGAACATAATTTTCTTCTCTCTCTGATGGTGAGTTACAGCTTGGAAAGCATCAAAATGCCCATTTCAGACCCCATCCTGGATATACTACAGTCTTTGGGAAAGATCAAGGCAGAGGAAAATAGAGGCTAGCACCTCTCCTCCCTGGCTGCCAAGACCCCCCGGCAATGGAGAACCAGCCTGGACTCCTTTCAGGCTGTAAGCAGAAACACCACAGGCACGGAGCACCCTCCACTGTACATGGTTTCCTTCACGGAGCACCATCCACTGTACGTGGTTTCCTTCACTCTCAGCCTCGAGCATCCGTCCTGGAATAGGTAAAGCCAGAAGATGACACATGTGGCATCAGATGGAAAGCTTACAACTGCACAGACTTGCAACACCCAGCACAAGGTGTAACCCCATCAACAAGCCAGCCCTTACAAAATAGTAGAGCGTTATGGAAGTTGTGGATGCAGGTCAGTTTGTTAACCATATATAGCATAACCCACTACAGCTGACTGAGAGCATTTTAATAACTTCAAGTTTATTTACATAAAAATGGAAGAAATCTAAAGTTTAATCTTTAATTTGCTCAGAAAGAAATACAAGCTTGCTTCTTTGTGCCTTTCCAGCATTTCACAGTTCATTGTGTCCAAGACGTGCAAAACAAATGGGAATGTTACCTCGCTCAGCCCAAATCTTGTTTTCAGGTCCCAATTACTTTATTTCTTTCTTTGGTTTTAATAAACTTCCCTCTCCCATAAATTCAGGGATGCTGCCTTGACAATAATCACTCCTGCATCTTCTTCTCACAGATGCTGTTTAGACACTTAGCTCCTTCTGGTCCCCAGCTCTCCTGTGAGGAGCTCACAGCTTTTCCCCTTTCTCTTTGTCCACAAGGAAACCCAAACTCCAGCTCTGGTAAAGCTGTGGTCAGCTTCACTCTTCCTGTGATGCCAGCTACAACCATTTAAATTTCCCACAGCTGTCCAACAGTCTATTTTCTGTGATTTGGAGAAGAAATCTATCCCACTAATCCACTCTGGATAGAAGCACCCAAAACATGGAGGTAGGGAGCCACTAGCAAGGGAAGAGCAGTTTGGAGTGTGAGTGCATCAAGATACCTGAACACGGTGTGGGAGCTGTGCCCCTCCAGCCCAGGAAAGGGACTGGTCTGCAGGATGGACTCACGGGATACGTTTGTCCCTGAGTTCAGCCCACTCAATGGCATTTCAGGGCAGGTGGATGCCATGTGCTCTGTTTCGATGACTGCAGCTCAGTGTCCTCACAGGCAGAGAAGGGACTCTTTGAGCAAAATTCTCTCAAACTCTGAAGTCTGGCAATGAGGCAAATAGCCTTTGTCTTAAAGATCTTGGAGATCTGCTCACCTTTTATTTTCACAAGAGAACCCCTTTCTTGCACTTTTTACCTTCTCCAGACACTGACTTCCACATGCTCTGAGCTGCTGTGACTTTCAGTGCTGTGTTTATTTCATAGAATCACAGAATGAAGGTTGGAAGGGACCTCTGGAGATCATCTAGTCCAACCTCCCTGCCAAATGAGGTTCACTCAGGGCAGGCCACATATTTTCTGAATAAAATTATCTGTTTCTACTCTGCAAGAAAGCAGCAACATTAGATATCACCAGAGAAATGCAACTGTATTTGTGATGACTCGTACTGGAGCTTCTCCCCTCCAGGTCCTTCAGCAGAAGAGGGAAGGGACCAGGGGTCATTCACAGAATCACAGCATCCCAGCATGGTGGGGGTTGGAAGGGACCTCTGGAGATCATCTTGTCCACGCCCCCTGCCAAAGCACATTCACCCAGAGCAGGTTGCATAGAAATGTGTTCAGGCAGATTTTGAAAGTCTCCAGAGAAGGAGACTCCACAACCTGTCTGGGCAGCCCAGGCCAGGGCTCCATCACCCTCACAGTAAAGAAATTTTTCCTGATTCATCCTCAGGTGTTGGCATAGCATTGGCTGGAAGAACAGGGCTGAAAATCTGAACTTTTTTTCATTTTTCCTCTCTGGTACAAGGAATTCACAGGCACCCCAGTGCTCACGTAGCTGCAGCACAGTACGAAACACCTACACCAGCTGTCCTGTGCCCTATCACTCCTCCTCCCATGGAAAGGTGTCCCTGCATGTTTTATAAGTTGTGGAGAAAATTCTGTCATAAAGGAAGTACTCTTATCAGCTGTTCAGAAGGACAGTGGTGTCTTCTCATGCATTTCCTTGGCACAGTGTTTCTTATTTTGACTGACAAGTGGCACATAGTGGCAAAGGTTCGCACTGCTTTTTTGGGAGAAGGGTCTCCCCATACTTAAAGCAGGCATGAGACAGGGATTTTGTGTTGTGAAGGTGGAATGACTCCATGCTACAGTCTGTTTTCTTCGGACACCTAAGATTTTCTGCAGCAAACACCTCTGAAGTTCATGATACTTCCTTCTAGGAGGGAGTAAGATCTGGGTCTTGTGGTCCTTAAAAATCACAGACCAAACAGGGCAGCAGCCATGAGAGGGTCTAAAGGAAAGGGACAAGGCCATGAGGACAGTGAACAAATTACTGCCACACCATGTGGAGCAGGACCCTGGTAGGCTGTCCCACATGGATACAGCCCCATGGAAAGACCAGTCCTCAAGGGCACCAGCAGCAGTGAGGCTCCAGAGTGAAGGGGAGCAGTCTAAACATCTCACCCAATGCCATCTTACCAGAGATGGTCTCTGCAGGTGCAAAACCCTGGTGTAGGTCTCTGTTTTCCATGGCAGTGCAACACCATGAAAATGTTGTCCTGCAGCACAGGGCTGCTCTGCCCACTTGGGGAAGGGCTGCCAAGGACCAGGAGCTGGTGACAGAATCATTCTGGATAACCTTTGCTCATGGATGGGCCATTCCTAGCTGACCTCGAGGTGAGGCAGTGAGCCAGATGGTTGTGTCTGTGACTTGCTGCTGTGATGAATTCATGGTGTAAGGGAGCAAAGCAGGAGGCACAGAGGCAGGCTGCAGGTAGGGCTGTTGTGCCAGGCTGAGGGGTGCAGCATGGCTCCTGCTCCAGGAGAGCTCTGAGATGTTGAAGATCATTTGCCTAGAGTGGGAGGGCTATGCCAGAATACTTGGATTATTGTCATCTTGGAAAAAAAAAAAAACAAAAAAAAAAAAACCATTGTCCACATTTCTGGAAAGAGAGCAAATAGTTTGTCCTGCTTTCCAAGAAGGAAAGGTAGTGGCAGCCCACAGTCCCCAGGCACCTGGGGGTCCCCAAGGCCTTTAGTGCGTGGAGCCCAAAACACCCATAGCCCGTCTCATTATGAGGTTTAAGGGCTGCTAAGAGGTAGATCAGAGCAAGGCTATCAGAGGCCTTTGCAGTGCTCAGGCTCCTGTGCTTGCAGCAGTCCAGAGGACAGAGCTGTCCTGCAAGCAGACACACTGCAAGCCATGGGATACCCTGGCAGCCAACCAGTCACTAGTACATCCAAATAATGTCTGGGTTTCCTTGTAAATTAATAAAAACTGGTGCATTTCCATGAAACATTTTGATGTCTATGAATCAGCATTTTCCAATAAAACTGTTTCATCAGAAAATTCCCAGTGAGATCGTGCCCTGATAAGATCTGGAGCATTGGCTGCAGTCCAGACAACAAGCCTCAGCGGTGGGGCAGTGGTGGAGAGTGATCTCTTCGGGTGATGACGATTATGCCTGACCTTTCCTGCAGTGTGACTGTGTGGCCTGGGCATCTGAAATGTTATTTATAGACGGGAGCAGCAAGTGCTGTGGAGACAGTCTACAGCAGGCCCTCTAGGCAGCAAGCTGCAGCCCAATGCACAAGAGCCGCTAGCAAGGAGTTTGTCCAGTGGAAAAGCCACTTTACAGAAACCTGAATAGAAACAAGCTCCCTTTTGGTGATAAATCATTCCTGCTGGGGCTTTGTTCTGTGCATGTGCTTCCGTAGGGCACAGGGATGCTGCTGGCTCCATGGAATTAGTAATAACAGTGGTTTCATCTCCTTCTCTCATTCCTCTCCCCAGTCTGTTGCTGGAGGAAGATTCGTTACAGCACAGGGAGGCTCTAGTTTCACTGGGTGTTACACTCTATGTGCATGTAGTTTCATACATCTCAAACGATAAGAATTGCTGAGGAAAGTTTGCTGGTCGCAGACTGTAAGGGCCATATCAGAAAATAACGCGTTACTTTGGCTTCACCTGGAGCAAGAAATGAGGAAATAAAATTACTCCTTCTCAGAGCCATCTGCAAAGGTTTTTCCCAAGTTTCCCAGAGCTTCTAACCTCTCTAAAGTCCAGGTGGAGACCCGTGACAAGTGGAAATCCTCAGAGGTCTGTCCTGGATCTGGTGCTGTTTAACATCTTTGTCAGCGACATGGATGGTGGCGTTGAGTGCACCCTCAGCAAGTTTGCCCATGACACTAAGCTGTATGATGGACTCACCTGAAGGAAGGGAGGCCATCCAGAGGAACCTTGACAGGCTTGAGAAATGGGCCAATGCAAACTCCATGAGGTTCATCAAGTCAAAGTCCAAGGTCCTGCATCTGGGTCAGGTCAAATCCCAGGCACAATGACAAACTGGATACAGAGTTGGTAGAGAGTAGCCCTGAAGAGGTCTTGGGGGTGTTGACTGATGAGAAGCTCAACATGAGCCGGCAGTGTACTTATGCAGCCCAGAGGGCCAACCGTATCCTGGGATGCATCAGGAGGAGTGTGGCCAGCAGATCAAAGGAAGCGATTCTCCCCCTTTACTCTGCTCTTGTGAGATGCCACCGCAAATACTGTGTCCAGTTCTGGTGTCCCCCCCCATAAAAAGGACATAGATCTGTTGGAACAAGTCCAGAGGAGGGCCACAAAGTTGATCCAGGGGCTTGAGCATCTCTGCTATGAAGATAGGCTGAGGGCACTGGGATTGTTCAGCATGGAGAAGAGAAGATGCCGGGGGGCACCTTATAACTGCCTTGCAGTACCTGAAGGGAACCTACAGGAAGGCTGGAGAGGGACTTTTCACAAGGGTGTCCAGCAACAGGACAAGGGGAAATGGCTTTAAGTTGAAGGAGAGTAGGTTTGACTAGATCTTAGGAAGAAGTTCTTCAGTACAAGGGTGGCAAGACTCTGAAATAGATTGCCCGGAGAGGCTGTGGATGCCCCCTTCCTGGAGGTGTTCAAGACCATGTTGGATGAGGCCTTGAGCAACATGGTCCATTTGAGAGGCCTCCCTGCCCATGGCAGGGAGGTTGGATTAGATGATCTCTAGGGTCCCTTTCAACCTAAGCTATTCTATGATTCTATGAATGGCCTGTATTGGCCCAATGAGCAGGAGCTGCTGGAACAGTCCTGCAGGGCTGAGGACAAAATGGGCAGGATCAGGACACTCAGTTGCTCCAGTTTGTTTCAGAAAAAAAAACTAACCCAAACCAGTTTTTCCTCAACAAAACATTTACATTTTCTTCCCACTAGGAAGTTAGGGCTGATGTTCCCAGATCTCCTATTAATTACCTGTCACATACTGGAGAAGTCACTTTCTGCTTCTTTTCTGTAAAATGTGGTCATTCTGCTCATTAAGCAGTCCCTGCTGCTCCAAGTTCTTGACACTTGCTGATGGATTTCTCCCCTTGTGTGCAATAAAACAAAGAAATAAAACCAAGGTGTAGTTTCTGCTTGAGTCACCTTCAGGCACCTGTTTAGAAGCCTCTGTGGACTGGTGGGACAACAGGCACGTTTTATTCCAAACTAACACCTTGTTTTGACATAAGCTATAACCTGGCTGGCGTGCTGCTGCTAGGAGTGATGAGGTGGTAAGGAACACTCAAAAGCTAAAGAAGAAGGGGCTTTCCCGGAATTTCTTACTTTATCTGAGCAAGAAATTGGAGAGGCTTCTAAAGAAAAGAACCACCCTGGAGTACGGCTCTGCATCCTTGATAGAGCTGCCACAGTATCTGGTAGGACCTGTAATATGAGACATTCAGAAGAGACACCTAAAGAAGCATCCTCTCTCTTCAAAGCCTGTTCAGGAGTTTCTCTCTCAACAAGACTGATGTGAAGATGCTGCTAGAGCTGGTACATCCTGAGAAGCCAAGAACATAAGATTTGCAGGGCATCTTTTCTACACTGTCGTCTGAGACCAAAAGAGAAAGGAGCAGAGGAGGGAGTCAGAGGCTGCCGTGGGACACAGGCAGTGTAACAAAGGCTTGGGACAGTGTCTACAGAGAGACTTAGGCCGTGTCAGACTGCAGCCTTAGGCTGGGGAAAGGACAGAGCAGCACGAAAATCTGCAGCCAAAAGCTGAGTTACCTGTTCAGCGCTTTGGCTTCTGAAAGCTGCTCCATGATCACAGCCCTGCAGCAAGGGTTGTCCTAAAGCTTTCAGTTCAGTAAGGAAAGATGCTGTAGTCAGCTATTAGCTAAAAACACTTCAGAGATCTTCTGGGAAAATGGGTTGAACAAATGATTTTTGAAAGAACTTCCTGGTGCTTTTAATGCATAACCAAAAGTGTCTGAATATCTGCACTTTCTTTTGGCTTCTCCTGGCACACTGACAAGCAGCTCTGGGCAATCCATAGGTACAGGTGCGCAATGTATGAACTTTTGGGAACTTTGTGATCCCTAAGCTATCATATTCTCACACAAAGTTGCATTTTAGCTTCATCAGAACATAGAAATCAAACACGACTATTTTAAGACTGTGTATAATTGCTTCTCAGAAAATAATAGGATGGGATTATATGTCCTTGAAAGAAAATTCTGCTTATTAACAAACAGGGAACAAATCCTTTATTCCATTTTTTAATGTCAGAGACAGTTCAGGGACAGATTTATATCTGTGGTTTGATGTAATGCTATGACAATATGTATATTAATGGATTTACTTCGGAGAGACATTTGTTTGCATATGTGCACTCTGAGTCCCCTTTGGTACAGAGAAATATTTATTCTGACAGCATATATTGTTTCCAAGAAGGACTGATTCAGGTTTTCATTTAGCAACGGACGGTTGTGGCAAATTATTAAATAGTACAAATAAACTTTCATTTGTTAATTTGTACTTTTGCTCATGTAAATCAGCAGTAAGACATGTAAACCAGGCCAAATTCTTTCAATATAACAATATTTTGGTTCAATATCTGGAAACTACCTTGAAATATGCTGCCATTGCAACAGTGCCTTCTGACAGCCATCTATGAAAAACTCAATAATAAAATGGAGGAAGTAGGTTGAAACCCATTTCGTGTTCCTCAGGTGTATACTTCAAGCACTAACCAAAGGCTTCCAAGTGAGCAAGTGTGCTGCTTCTTTCACCTACCTGCCCCTTCCTATTCGAGGTCTTCCACTTTGAAGGAATATCTATGGGCCTGTGTGGAGCAGTTCTGCCTCACTCCTGTTAGGCCTCGTAGTGAATGGGTGATGTGGATCTCAGTCACCAGGGGAGGTCCAGGCTGGTATTGAGTCTATTAATCATAGAATCATAGAATTATAGAGTCATAGAATCATGTAGGTTGGAAAAGACCTCCAAGACCACCATGTCCAACCATTAACCTAACTCTACCAAGTCCATTGCTAAACCACGTCCCTCAGCACCACACCTACACAGCTTTTAAACACTTCCAGGTATGGTGATCCAACCACTTCACTGGGCAGCCTGTTCCAGTGCCTGACAATCTTTGCAGTGAAAAAAAAAATCCTGCTGTCCAACCTAAACCTCCCCTGGAACAACTTGAGACCATTTCCTCTTGTCCTAACACCTGTTACTTGGGAGAACAGGCCAGCACCCACCTCTGTACAACCTCCTTTCAGATAGTTGTAGAGAGCCATAAGTCTCACCTGAGCCTCTTTTTTCCCAGGCTGAACACCTGCAGGTCCCTCAGCTGCTCCTCACCAAACTTGTGCTCTAGACCCTTCTCCAGCTTTGTTGCCTTTCTCTGGACCTGCTCCAGCCCCTCAATGCCTTTCTTGTATTTAGGTGCCCAAAACTGAACACAGTACTCAAAGTGTGGCCTCAATTGCAAAACCTTCACTCCCCAACAGCCCCTGCTCTAGCACCCGTTGACAAACATAGCATGGAGCAGCCTCTGCCATTTTATCCCTCCCCTATTGCACCTAAAAGGGGAGACTCTGCTCTTAAATGTCCCCATGGTGCCCTTGAAAGCTGCTGCTGATCACTACAAATGTACAGGCTGGCTGAGATCAGCCTGTAGAGCGAGATCCAAACCTTACTGTGTCCATGGGTGAGTGGAGAGAACATGGACAGGCTGCTGCTTGCAATGAAGGGCTTGGAAGATGCCTTTGAGCAGAGATGGGGCATGAGTAGGAAGAAATGAGGGGCTGGCTGGTGTGGGCACATGGAGGTGGACACACAACTGTTGAGATTCAAACACTTTTGTGATTGCTTTTCTCAGCATGAAAAAACCAGCTCCTTCAGTCTCCCCTTAATGACAATGATGCAGCAGAACCACAAACTGCTCTTGGGGCAACTTATACCGTAATAATTTATGTCATGATTGATAGCACGTGGCGCTTGTGAAAGAAAGGGTTGGTTACAGCTAAGCTGACAAGGCCAACGTGTAGTAACAACCCCTGTGCATCCTTCCTTGACTGGGAGCCAAAGACTCCTCTATCCAACAACGCAGAGAAAGGAGGTTGTGGGAAATACTGTTCTACCCATGCAGAAACAGGCAACTTCCACTAACTCTTGTCCATCTTTGAGAGCTATGCAATGACTCTTTGGCTTTTTTATTATCCCTGATATTTCTGCTGCTCTTTCTCACTCCCCTCCTTCTTCCCAGCATTTCTTCTTTAAGAATGAGAAATATCTTCCTCATATTCAAGTTCATAGGCTCCATAATTTCAGAAATGTCACCCTTCTGCAGCGTTCTCTCTCCACCCCACTGAGTCAGTGGTGGGTCCTAGCTATCTGATTCTAGCAAAACAAAACAAATGTGCTGGACCAATGATCTTCTGACCATATATAGGCTTAAATAGCCTTTTGGAAGATATGGTTGATAACTGTGATTAGCACAGGGCAATTAGAAACCATTATGAAACAACCGTCTTGCCAGTAATTTATCAGGCAATCTCAAACTATTTCTTCTGGGGGGTGTCAGTTTTGAGACCACCTCCTGCTCAGGAGATGCAATGGATTAATTTTTATGGAAGGTCTGACGAGGGGGATGCAGAGATCAGAGCAGTAGCTGCATGAACCTGAGCACACAGTTACATCTCGGAAACGCAACATCCCGAAGGAAAGTAGAAAGGAGAGATTTAGTGTTGATACAGTTCTCATTGAAGCTGCTTTCTGAGAGAACTTCGACAGAGTAATATTTACGTTTCAGTTGCCTCACAAGAAAATACTTTTGTGTTGTGTAATAACCAAATATCACTAAACACAATTCCCCGCTTTGCAATAGTAGGAACAGGCTGTAGCTGCCTGGGTTGACAGTGCTGCTGTGCCACAGTGTGCAATGTGGCTGTGGAGAAGTCACCTCCAGCCTCCTGCTGCCTTTATTCATGGAGAATCTTCATTGCCATCAGCAGTCTTTAGGGCCAAAGAACAGCAAAGGGGGCAGTGAGCAGACCCAGCCTATTTTAGCAGCAGCACGGTGACATGTTTCATTGTACATCACCCTTTGCATCCACAAGTCTGGTTCTGCTGGATTTGTCAGGATCTTGGTGAGACACACAGTTTTGTTTGCCATGGGTATAGTGGAAGGAGGCAGAAAGGGAATTTCCAGGCCCAAACAAGCTGGCTTTGAAGGTCTGATCAACATTTTTTAGTAGCTGATGTAAAACACAGAGCAAAGTGGACAGCTGACGATGGCTGCTAGGGGGGACGGAGCTGGAAGAGAGGCTGGAGGTCAGGTGTGATGGCAGCAGTGCAGGCAATAAAAGCAAAGGCTGAACTGCAGACCTGCCTTTTCTTTGTAAATTCACTTGTTGCTAAGAATAACCTGCCTGGACAATGTCCTGCAGCATACTCCAACCTAAAGGGCATTTTGGTCTGACAAATGAAAACTAATAGAGTGAAGTTATTACCATACGAACATGTGGATTGAAAACATGTGTGGAGTGATTAAAGGCGAAGGCTTGATGACAGGCCCATGCCGGAGATGGTGCATGTTGGGTAGGAGACTTGCTCTTTGGGAAATGCCATATTTTACCATTGAGTTCATTAGTATTTGCCATAAGGAAAAAAACAAAGGTTGACTCCAGCAAAAAAACCTACCTCCAGCTCAGATCCTATCACTGCATACAAGATGTTTGCTTTGGAAACACCTCGCCAGGGTTTCTGTCAGTCTGTTGCTCTGCATTTGCTGCCTCACGGACAGTTTAGGATTTCACTCTACTTGCGTTTGGACAGTGTCCCAGGAGTGTGCTTGGTGTCAGGAATCCAAGCTGGAAGAAGTGTGCATTCTGGAAGATCAGCCACTGAGTGATGTCCCCGCAGTGCCTGCATGCTGGGCAGGTCAGCGGGCGCTGGGGTGGACGCTTCGCGAGCTGGGCACCAGGCACCAAAAGCAGCAGGTTCTGTTAGGTCTATCAGCAGCCGGGCAGATAGAGACAGTGAAAAGACCTGTGCAGAAGTTTTGGTTCAATACATGTTTGTTATAAATCACTTTCTGCTTGTCTGTTTACAAAACTCTGTCTCTTAATGTTTTTCAGGTACTAACAGACCTTGTATTTTAACCTGACAACAATATTTGTGTGCGAAAAAAGAATTGCACATCCTGGTGGTTCATATTTTTGGAGGAGATGTTAACCAGGACTATGGGGCCAAACTCCTCACCCCAAACATTGCAAATTGAAGAACAAGAATAGATCGGTCACAGTGCTGAACTTTGTGACAATAACCAGTGTACCTGTGACTGGGTGTGAGGTACTGGCATCCGATTAACATACAACAGTCCTTAATAGTCACAGTTCTTATTGGTTTTCCATCAAGTTATTGCATCAAGAGCTGGTACTTAAAACCCAACTGAATTAAGTATTTAGGTCCCTGAAAACACATCAATATCTGGGCAGCAGGACTTTGGGTGTGGGCAGGGAGTCCACAGAAGGAAAACCAGAGGAGCCTGCAGAAGCACTCACACCAGTCAGCCCACAGGAAGTTTTCCTGATATGAAGCAGTCTGCAGGAGAACTTTTAGCCAGTACAAATTCCTGCTCCATCACAGATTTTTTGCCAGGTGCCATGTTACTGCCGTAATTGTGCCACCGCTGCGCTGTGGACTAGGCTGAAGTTAGGTGTACACTCATCACACCTACATCACAATACATTGTAGACACTAGTTAAAAAGGGCTCCCTCAGATGCATGCCTGGCTCTATTAATTGCATCCTGTGCAATGTATTAACTGCTATTAAATGCTGTGGAGTGGGATATCCTGTCCTTCTAGTCTGTTCAGTGTTATCCTGGATCGCTCAAAAATGCTTCTCTTTAGTGCAATTTAATTGTTCAAAGTTTCATAAGTGCAAAACTAGTGAAAAGATGATGGGGAGAATTAATTTTCAGGCTTGAAGGAAAAAATGTTATAATGTCTGTCTGGCTTATATTGTTACACAGATTTAGAGTTTGGAATTTAAAAAAAATTATTTTTTAACCTACACCATTTCTGTGAGCTCTGTTTTGCCACCTAAGTGATAGGGATGGCAAAAGGGAAAAGCCAGCCCAGGGACTGCAAATGGCTATTTGACGATGCCTGCCATGGAAAAATACTACCAATTTTTTTTTTTACTTATTTCTGGCAAAGTCAGCTTACAGCAGTTGGAAATCCAGAGAACTGAGAAACCTTTCTGCTTCTTGCATTCACCACTTGGTCTTGTAAGCCCCTTTCTTGTAAAACAGCATCTTTAGTTCAGTTTGCTCATGAAGCCCCTCTGGTTTCCTTTCCCCTTCCTTGAGCACACAGAGAATGTAGCACAGTGGGGACATTTTGGATGGCTTTTGATGCCTATCAGGTTTTTCACACTGTATTGATCTTTTGAGATTTCAAGTGTGTTACTGGCTGCTCCTTACTGGGAGACTCCAGACTGGTGTGGTCTGGGCAGATGCGGGTGTCCCACAGACCTGGGAGGAGGATGCACCAGAACTGGCAAGGTCGTGGGAGGAGGAGGAGGAGGAGGTGTGCAGATCCATGCCCCGAGTGCCAGGGCAGGGACAGGTCCTGCAGCACCCATTGGAGGGTGCCTCTTTCTCTCTTGGAAGCAGGACTTCATTGTGCCAGGACATTTCATTCAGCACGTTGCAAGTGTGCATTCCAGTTTGGTATTGCCCATGACGTGTAGGAATGTAGTGGTAGAAATACAGAAAGCTGAGACATTTCTCTGGCTTCTTGGTTTGATAAGGACTGTGTGTGCTCTATACAGCATTCTGCAGAGGGAAAATAAAAGTGGGAAGTTCTTGTGGCTCATGCACCTTCTCTGTTCTCTCTCCCAAGACCCAGACAAAAAAGAACCTACAAAGAAAAAGTGCATGTAGATGGCAGCTGGAGGCTGTAGGGCTCCAGGGAATGATGGGAATGGGGTCAGAGACAGGGAAGGGACAGTCAGCAAAACAGTGACGTCTCTGCTGCCAAATTTCCTCTGCCCTTTGAGAAAGGGCACGGGGCACGGGGGTGGCTGCAGAGAAGAGGGCTCTCCCGGAGGACACCATCTGAGCGAGCAGTCCTGGCTGGGCACAGAGCAGCTGGCAGCTCCAAGAGGGCAGGTAGAGCCCACAGGAGCATCTGCCAGAGAGGCAGAGCTGCCTGTTGCAAGAGGAGAGGATGCTGCTCTCCCCCATGCTCCCAGCCAGAGGACATGTGCTGCAGCAGAGTCTCCAAAACAGACCTCAAGTCCCTGTTTGCTTCATGTGGCTGTGTCCAAAAGAGCAGCACGTTGCCTGGGCTGAGGGGACGCTCCGAGCTGCAGCCTGCAGAGCTCGCATGGACCAGGACAGGGATTTCCAGGATGAGCACCTGCCCTGCTGTGCTCATTCCACATGCCCAGAGCAGCAGCACTGATGAGCTGTTTGGAAGCAATAATGCGTAATGTGTCTGCTGCAGCATCATGTCCCCTTCCTCCTCTGCTAGGCCTGCAGAAGGTCTGAGAGATCCTACGGGCACCTGCAGCCCGTCTGAAGGCAGGCAGAGCCCTGAGCACAGGCAGAGCCAGCATTCGGGACAGGCAGAGCTGCCTGCAGTGGCTGCCTCCACGCACCGTCCATGGTCACACACGCCAAGCTCCCTTGCTGCCCTTCTGCATTGCAATACATGAAACTGGTTTCTGTCTCATGGTATTAATAATCCCTTGGTTGTCTTTGTTTAAAGTATTGCAGTGGGAAGTGCTATTTTAAGGCTCCATTGAGTCAGGCGGAATGCGAAACCTCCTCCCGCCGGACACTTCACACTTGGTGCTTATCTGCGTGCACGCTGGTATTTTGTCTAATACAATGTGGAGATTAGCTCTCCTCGCAATTTCACTTTCACAATTTACATTTCATGTGTTTGCAGCAGCCACAACAGTCTGCATGAGATCGTGTCCATATGTTCCTGGTGCACAGTATACCCGGCGGCGTAGATGTTCGGTGGTAGGGCTGTGCTCCGGGAGACTCCGAGGGTCAGGTCCTGCGAGGTGCTCGCTGGGCAGGCCCCGGAGCTGGCAAGCTGGTCCTGGAGTCATCGAGAAAGTTCAGCTCGTTAACAATTCATCAAGTAGCTATGAGCGGTGCTTGGCTCTTTAGCTTGAGATAACATTCAGCTGACTAGTGCTGCGTATTCAGAAAGTATTTTTGTTTTTGAAGTGCCTCTAAGTTAAACTCCCTCCCCCGTTGGCTAAACTGCGGTGGGAGAGGTCCTGGTGTAACACTCCTGGGCTGGACGGGATCTGCTCTGGGGCAGCCAGCACATCGGATCTGGACAGTCAGCCCAGCCCAGGACAAGTGCTTTGCTTTACTTTTCTAAACCTGTGCTGGTTTATTGTGACTGTGGATTGTGATTTGTTCTGAAACCCAGGGAAGGAAATCCCTTTGGCTAAAAAAAGGTGTAAAAGCCATTGCTGAAAAGGAAATACTTTTATTAAATTTGCAACAGAAGCCCAGAATGAAAAATCCATCCAAGGAATGGTCCAGGGTACAGTTTTTGTTGACTAAATCTTCATGAGATGTAACAAGGGAAGGAGAAGTGGGCTGTCAGAGTAAGTGCTGTTGTCACTGTAGAATTGTTTGCATAATATGAATATAAAGAAGAAACTCCGTGTGTTATTCATAAGAAGGAAGGGGAAAAGTGGAAGTGTGGCACAGAAAAACCTCAGAATTTCATTACAGAAATACCACAAATGTTTTAATTCCTTGTGTGGGCTTTACAGGAAGTGCAGCAATAGTGTAGCATGGCCAGTTCAGGCTTTTCATGGTTGCAGCCATGGCCAGGACGGGTGAGGTCGTGGGAAGTTTCAGCACTAGCAAATCTTTGGGGAAGCTTATCTTAGCCCAGCTCTTTGGACTGGCCTCCTGCCCCACTTGCCCACCTCCTGGGGCAGAACTAAGTCAGTAACTAGATCTGAGGAGCTAACCAAGATTATGCAGAGGTAAGAAGGCTCTCTTCCTCTGTCTGTCTTCTGTCTCAGCCACCTGACACTCTTCTTGTAAGGGAGGATGTAGAGACAATTCTGTCTCCAGTTCCCATTCCTTCAGTCAATATCTGGGACAATCCCTTTTCTCTTCTGGAATATCAGGCTTCCTGAGGAAATAGATATGTGAATGATTTCTTCAGATATCTTCTTCTCTTCTCCAACCCTAGAGAAGGAGAAGAAAACTCTGCAGAGGTGAAGAACCTCTTTGGAGCAGATCTGATCTTCTCTGGTCCATGAGATGGTAGGATCTAGGCTTGGGAGTGTCCTAGTTGGCAGGTTCACAGGACCAAATATTTGAGACCCAGAGAAGAGAGGTCTGAAGAGTCCCACTGATGTGGCAGAGGAATCAGAATAGATGGCATGGGGCTGGGCCAAACTAGACACGTAACACTGGCTTGTTTTTCTCCTTGTTGCGTGCATGGTCCCAGGCCTCTGATTTCTTTCTTTGGATTCAGCAGGCTGGGATCACCATGGCTGGGTGATTCTTTTTGGATGGGATCCGTGCTAGGTGATTGGCCCACTAGTTCTAGCTCTCCAGAAGGTTTGGAGAAAGGGACTTTGGTGCAGGCTAGCCCAGCTATTCTGCATTAGACCTTGCTGGACTGCTCTCAAAAACCACTACACATTTTTAAACTTACACAAACTATATTTATCTGGTGGTGGGACATTTCCACGGATGCTCTCTCCCACAGCAAGTTTGGTTGAAGAGAGCAAAAAGCATGCCCAAGACAGAAATAAGGCCTCCTTCCTACAGCTTATGTCTCAGGGCTTAAGAGGAGGACCTGGAAGACATCCTAGTCCTGGTGAGGACAGGCTGCCGAGTCCTATCTCCAGGGCCCATTTGGGTGGGCGGGAGCCAGTCCTCCACTGCAGCAGTGCAATGATCCTCTGGGCGAGGGGCTGGCCACCCAGAGCTGATCCCCGGTGCGGAGGGTGCCCAGCCGGGGCGATCCCATCAGCAGAGGGTAACTTTCTGTGGCTGTGCAAAGCCAGGCAGGAGCTCCCTCTGCAAAGGAAAAACAGCCAGTTTTGGAGAGGCAAGGTTTGATGAGCGCAGACTTCCAGGGCTCAGCAGTGCATGGATATCAACAAAACATGTTACTGCCCTTTGCAACCTTGCTTATAAATATTGTGATCTCTGTTTTACCCGTAACTCTGAAAGAACAAAGTTGATTTATTATTGTCCTTTCAACTGTGGCTAATAATAAAGTGCGAACTCCATGCGAAGCTGATCTCTGTGCCACAGGCTCAGTTGTCATGAGATCAGTGAGTCCAAATACAGGGGAGATGGGAACACACTGAAGGTGTTGTTGAGGCATTTTTTATGCCCGTTGCGAGGGCCAGCATGGGGCTAGGAACAGTTTTGTTTAAACTCTGGTCTGCTTTGGCAGGTAGCAGCTGGTATCTTTGTTTGCTTTTTTGTTTTTGTTTTTTTTTTTTTAAGTGGCACAGGGAGCTTGAAATGATTTACAAGTCTGAAACAACAACATGCCAGTGACACTTCTGAAGCACATTTTTTTTCTTCTACATCATTTTCAAGTATTTTTCTTTAGAGGCTGGAGCCCTGCTGAGACGCCCTGGCCCAGGCCTGCATTTCTCCCGTTTATGGTACCCCATGCACAGGCAGTAAATGCCTCCAGTCATTGGCCTGTCATTCCCTTGCCATCACAGGGCTGCCTTTGGAGAGGTCCAATCCCTGCTTCTGGCCTGGCAGGGTTTCCTAAATCACCAGGAAAACACATCCTGCCCCTCAGCCATCACCCACTCACTGCAAACAAGCACTTTCAGCTCTTGCCTGGGAGCTCCTTAACTCTGACCCTGCTGGAAAACTCAGCAAGATGGGGAGGACTGTGTTAAAAAAGGTAAAAACCAACCAAATCCTCCTAGGCATGACATGGAAGAAAAATTAATATTTAAAATGCATGTATGATGTAATGGGACTTAAAATAGTCTGTATCCTGGAAAAAAGAGATTAACTGCATAAAGCAAACTAATGAAAAGGTCACTTGGACAATACTTGCAAAGCACTCCCTGTACTGCATCATGGACTTATCGGTTCAGTTTGACAGGGACTCACACATGATCCCAAGCACTTATCTCTGTTTTATACTTTATGAAAAATTGATTGACTCCTTTTGCCCAAGAGTTTACGTTAAATAAGAAATAAAACATTGTTTATGGGCAACTTTCTCTTCCCATAATCAGCAGGGGCCAGTTTTATAAGAACAGGGCATCAAATCATAATACTGCAAAGTACCTGCATATTTGACATGGCAAAGTGAACTCTTCTGTTATTATCTCAGCTGGATCAGCTCCTAAAGTTAAACAGAAACAGCAGTGAACATTTTCCGTTCTTTCTGCCTTTAACCAGTTTCCCGCACCCTCTGGCATGGATCGTGTCCTGCTGAGGTAGCGCCAGTCCTCCCAGTAATGCAGGCTGAAACGGGTGGAGTGGAGATCTCCATCCCTCACCACCCCAGTGTGGTGCTGGCAGCACTGGGATGTCTCAGCTCCTGCATGCCAGGCTGGGGGGTGCAGTAGGCATCCCATGGGGGTTTTGCTGCCCACTGATGCCCTGGGGCACCAATTGTCTGCCCATCCACCATCTGATGCCAGCTGTTAAGGAACATTTGTGATGCTCAGTGTGCCGAGATAACGACTTCACTCTGGTAGGTGTACAGCATTACTACTCAATCCGGAAGCTGGGTGGGAATCACAGAGGTGAACCCAAAGTTCATCTGCTTAAAACTTCAGCCAGCATCAATTAGAGCACTCTTGCCTAGCATATCAGACACTGCTGTTGTATAACAGCATAAAAGAGAGACAGAGCTCTCAGGATAGTCCCTAGCTGCATTGCTGGAGGTGAGGACCACAGTCTAGGAAGGTGTGTCCTTGCACACTTGTTCTGTTCTCATCTCCTTCCATAGGCATCTGCTATTGACTACTGCCAGACAGCGCATTGCTGGCTAGATGGGTTGTAGTCCACAGTGGCTGTCTTTATGTTCCCAATCAGTTGGTTATAGATGGAATTAAAGGCTCTGACACCTTCTGGAACAGCCATGGTGCAGGGACATTTCCTGCACTGGCTGCGTCTTACTTCTAGGAAAGCCATGGAAAGGCAGCTCCATCCTGAACAGTGCTTGCCCTGGGGTGCTGTCCTTCACCTTGTCTCTGCAGAGCCAAAAACAGGCTGCAGGCAGAGCTGTGCTAACTTCATTCCCTTGCCCAGGCTCATAACCAACAGGCTGAGCAGCAGCTCTGCTGAAAAGGATCTGGGACTTGTGGTGGATACCAGGCTGAATATGACCCAGAGGTGCATCCGTGTTGTGAACAAGGCAAAGCACTTGAAGGAAAAGCTTGGCCAGCAAATTGAGGGCATTTACTGCCTCTCTCTATTCCTTACTGAGAGCATGCCAGGAGGAATGTGTTCTGTGCAGGGTCCCCTGCCGATGGTGGATGGGAGAAATGGGATGGTACAGAGGAAAGCTTGAGCAGATGGCCTACAAAGTGAGGTAGAAGGAGCTGGGCTTGTTTCAAGATGGAGGCTCAGAGGGAATGTAACAGCAGACTGCAACTATGTGAAGGGCAGCTACAAAGGTGACTGCATCAAACTCTTCTCAGTAGTGGGAGAAAACATAGCAATTGCCAAAAGCCACTCATGGTAGGAAGATCAGACTGGACTTCAGGAAATACTCCAGCAAGAGGGTAACAGCACTAGAACTGATCATCCAGGGAAGCTATGGGCTTTCCATCCCTGGAGGTCTTGAAGACTCACACAGACAAGCCATGGCTGACTGGCCTGGTTTTGCTGATAATCCCTCTCTGGTGATGAGTGGGGACAACAGGCTCTGAAGTTCCCTTCCCTCCAACAGACAGTTGTGTGATTCTTTCCTCCATTGTATTTCAGGGGTGCTGTTACAACAGCCATACAGGGAGGACATCATATAGGGGTTGTTCCTTCTAAAAACATTTTTATTTTCATAAAGGAAGGACTCTGTAGTTAGCAAACCTTCCCACCAGACTGAACCTGCTTTTCTCTATTGGAGCTGTAGTCTGACAGGATTTCCTTGAGAATTTCTTTGCTTTTCAGTAATGCCACACAACCGCAGTGTGGAAATGCCTCTTGACCTCCTTTGGTGCAGAGCATGTACTGTGCCTTGGGGAGATGGATTCTCTTTGACTTATCTCAAAACAGGAAACACATATTCCTCTGGGTGCTGAGAATACAGCCTCTGAAAGGGATGTTACACAGTCACTCTTCCTAAAGATGGTTTTATTTTCCCAAATAAAGTGTCATAAAGCCTTAAAAAATTTTGCAATATAACTCAAATGCTGTGTGGTGCTGCAGCCAATGCCAGGCTGAAAGTGTTATCTCTCACAATCCCAAAAGTTGCAGCTTGTGAATTCAGACAGCCTCTTCAAAGACTTATGCTTTAAGCTGGGAGGTATGAGAAATGAAGTTGCTGCTTCAGGGGCTTACATAGAAGCAACACCAAGACTCATCCAAAGCTTGGGGCTGTTCAGACATAGGCTCAGTTCCATCTTTGAAGTTCAAATTACTGTTAAAACTTGGTCTGAAGTGTGCTAGGAACTGACCTAGACACGTCTCCTCCCTTAGCCAGGTGCTCTTGTAGGCACAAGATGTGGAAGAGCCCACACAGCTGTAGAGGCTCTCTCTTCTCCCTCCGATGGGTCTGCACCTGGCAATGAGCTACCAGTGGAAAACCCATGTCCAGAAGTGCGGATTTTTACCCATTTCCAGCATCATTGGGATCTGCATGGACAAGTGGCTGCAGCAGGAAGTCTCTCCCAGGCTGTGCACACACTAAGCAGAGCAGGAAGAAATGCCAAAAACATTGGGAAATCATGCCCTTCCCAGGGACAATGTCAAGCTGAGGGAACTGAGCGAGACCCAGTGGGACATCTCACAGGTGGGCTTTGAGTGATAACTTGTGAACAAAGTGGGTGCCACAGCAGCATGCCCTACCATGAACATGGTGGGTGAGAGATTTAATACTTTAAGAGTAAAAAGTGGTCCTGCGTGCAGTCATGCAGCCTTGGTAGGGTAGGACTTTGTTAGAAATGGTAACTCGGACAGAAAACCACACTCTAGCCCGTGCTGAGCTCAGGCTTTGATTGCTGGCCCAGGCTCAGCTGGATAAGAACAACTCTAGAGCAAGAAGAGTTGTGGTTTCACCTGCTGCCATAGCTTCTGCCTCCTGCACCTTGGGACATCCCACGTTAGGCTGTGGTTGTCCTCTCTGCCCAGGGCTGGGGCAGCCTCCTCAGAGCAGCATGGAAGAGCCAAGCTGCCAGTAGCTCTAACTGTCTTTGGACTGCCCGCAGGATTTCATGCTGCATTGTCATTTCTGCAGCACCTTTCACAAATGACAAATTCCTCCAGAAACAGAGAAAATGACCCAGAAACACTGTTACACATAAACCCCTCAATTATACAAAGTCCTGCAAACATCAGACAAGACCATAACAGAGAAAAGGTCACAGCAACACCAGCTATGTCATGAATAGCAGCAACAAGTAGCAGCCAGTGCCTGATTCAGTCTAAGGCTAGAAAGATGAAAAGATAGAAACGTTGTTGGCTTTAATCCTTTTGTAGTGCATTCCAGGCAGCTGTCAACTGCTGAACATTCGAACAACCAGGGCCTCCCAAAGGGAAATAACATCTTCGGAATGGCCAGGCTCAAGAAAACACCACATCTTAGATGATGCATTGATGGGGAAAAATAAATTCAGAAGAGAATTTGGTGCTTTGCCGAGCAATGTCCTGCAGATAAGCTTGTACCAGTTCTTCAGTCACGCACTAATGATCTTTGGTTCATTACATGTTATAAATCACTCTGATGGATACAGAAAAGGGTAATAAATGAATAAATAAATAACAAACACTCTGTGGATAGTGCTGGTCATAGGAAGATGAATTAATCATAAACACTGTTTCCAAAGGCTGTGACACAAATGAGCATTCCTTTGATATCAGCCGTGCTCTTCTTCCCACCAACTTTTCTCAAATAAACATCCCAGTAAATATTTGTCTCCTTGCTCTGTACTTGCAAATAAAACGAGAAAGGCCACATCCCTTCCTTGCCTGCAGGCAGCTATTCCCTTAGGCTGCTGCTGGATTTCAGGTTGGGATTCACCTCAGCTCCCTTCATTGAGCTTCTGATTTGCCATCTCAGCCTAGACAGGTCTCTCTGGGCTCCCTTTGGAACTACCCTTTTGATATGATGCCCTCTAGTACTTGCAATTTCTTTTATGATTGCTTCACTGTCTGATGTCACACCCTGCTGCTCTCTTCCCTAGAAGGGGTCCCAGGAAGTTTTGATGCCTCACTGCAGTGCAGCCTGCACTGGGGACCTTTCTGATGAAGTGCTTTCCACCTGCACGCACCCAGCTTGTGGCACCACAGTCCACCTGCAACCTGAGCCTTGGCTCTGCTCGGTGCCCTCCTGCAGAGCTCTGCCCTCGCAGCACACTGGAACAAAACTCTGGAAGTGGCAGCACAGAGCCGCAACCCCTCTGATGATTCTCCAAGGTTCAAAGTGGGCCGTCAGCAGGGGAAAGGGGTTGCTTTCCCATGCCCTGCCCTGCCATTGTCCAGCTGATGCTCTGCCCACCAGCAGTGCTGTCACACAGGACTGAGCGGGGCAGGGATGAGCCCCTCTGGGATGCAGGGATGACTCTGTTGGACTCAGGATGAGCCTTTCTAATAGATTCAGGGCTGATTTCCTTTTTCTGGTGCCATATGATTCCAAACTCTTATTTCATTCTCTGCCTGCTCTTCTTCCTAGGTGAAGCCCATTCATTATTTTTAGCTGTATGCATAACTCTTCTTTATCTCCAGACCCTGCCATTCCTCCTGCACAGGCTGATGACATGACTGCGTGCACTCTGTCTCCTGGTAGCTTGCCTGAGCACAAACCATCTTGCTGCTCCTTTTCTATGTTTCCTTATGCAGTAGCCAGATGCTCTGAGGACGCATTTCTGATGCATGGCTCTGCAGATGGTATCTCACTCCTCAGGCAGCAAAGAGGCCACCACTGGAGTAGCCGCTTGCCCTAGTAACATCCGTATCAAAACATCCCACTTCCTGCAGCACAGTGTGTGACCTTGGCCACCTCTCACCTTCATTTGTTCTGTTAGACCTCAGGAACCCCTTGGCAACTCCAGCCCACAAATGGCTTGGTGTGGGCACCACACCTCAGCCTCATCTTCAAGCTGTTCAGTGTGTTCTCAGTGTCAGCTTCATCTTTACCACATTTGTAACTTAAATTCCCATATATCAAAGCCAAATACTGTCTTCAAGTTGTCTGAGATCCTAGTCAGCTATTTTCTTGAAAGTAATAGGATTCAGGCAATGGGAAAGTTGCTGCAGAATATATGGTGCTCAAAGGGTTTGGGAGCCTCAACTTGACCCAGAGTGTAGAAACTTGCATGAGCCAGGCCTTTTAGCAGAAGAGCTGTGATGCTCTACTGCATAAATAGATCTGATTACCTCCCTATGCACAGCATGCCCTCTGCTTATCCTCCACGTGGCCACAGCCTTGAGATCACAGAGATGGAGAGTAGCAAATGACAGATTTTGTTGAGCAATCTGAGGCAATCAGCAAGTTCTTAGCTTCCCCCGCTGCTCATTTTCCCTAGATTGGAAATGAAATGGGTGGCAAAAGAACTGGAAGATGATTTTAAGTATGGTGCTGGGCTGCATAAATGACTCTATAATGTGGCTGTTGCTGCGTATTGTTTCTTAACAGGCCTCTCAATTAGTTCTGCTGAGTACAGCACAGTGGGAGAACTGGTTTTATCTCCCTGCCTCCAGCCTTGATTTTAGCTCAGCCAAAGAGGGCTGTCCACTGCTGTTTTCCAGCACAGGGCTCGGGGAAGCGGGGGTAAAGAGAAAGCACAAAGATTAGCACCTCTGCAGGAAGAGAGGATGGAGGAGCCGATACCATGCTCAAAGGTCTCAGCTGACAAACACAGCCATATCTTCTCCAGCTGGCACCACAGCACTCCAGGCTGTAAGAAACATGCTGGGCTCCTTCCAGATGAGATGCCACCATCAGTAACAACAGACGTGCAGGACTTTGTAATGCTTGGTTTAAATCCCAGCCTCAGCGACGCCTGTACAATCCCCTCGCATTCGCTGTGACTTATGAGATGCCTGGGCAGGAGCGTGGGGTGTAACAGAGTGGCATGCTCATGGGTGGACATGGAAGAAGCCGGTTTCTGCCAGGTGATGAGGTTCTGTTTCATGAATGCAGAAAAACCTCTAGACTACAGGCACGACTCTGCAATGTGCACTTCAGGCCTGGAGCAGAACTGGGTGATGTGAATGCACTCATTTGTGCAGAGGACAAAACCGTGCTCTAAGAAGCCCCTGTACCTGGGATTGCCCTTGTCTGTCCACCTTGAAATGGAGCAGCCCAGAATATCTTTCACTCTGTCCATCCACAGAAGTGTTTCTACAAACCTCTGTGTTATGGTCTGGGTTCCAGACTGGGCTGGTTGCATTCTCAGGTCCTGAAGGCCTGGTTGTCTTTCCTCAGACCATCTCCTCCGCACAACCCACAGTAATTCAAAGAGGGCAAGGACCCTCTTCATGCATCTTAGCATGTCCCTCTTTGCTTTGTTTTCTCTGAATATATACCCACGAACTAGCAATAAAGCCATCTCTTCATTCATTAGTGTCTTTCTGCCTGCAAAAAAAAAGTAGGAGAATAAATGGACATCTATGAAAGAGGACCAGATTTCAAATGAGGTTAATATTAAATAACACACTAACGGCTTCACACAGTGAAGTGGAAAGTTCTGCAGGTGTTGGAAAATTATATGACTTCAATCAAGACTGGAAGGAACCCAGCTAAACTTAGGTCAGTCTGACGAGTGAATTTTTGAACTGGTAGTGCAAAGTTTTGCATCCAAAGGAATTTTGTGTGCTGAGTCCAAAGAGGAGGCTGGTGCAAAACTGTAGTCAAAAGCAACCAAAAACGGGCTTATGTTTAGTGCTACCAAGGGTAGAACCTTACCCTCCAATAGGCTGGTGTAAAAGGCTGGCGTGTGTTCACCTGGGATGGATCTCTCACCTCACCTCACCTCAGATGAGGATACTGTGAAGACAGAAAAGGTGCAAATGAGCAGAAAAGATGGAGAGGAATATATAGACATGTATGTAGATATAAACCCTGAGGAACAGTAGAGAAACATCAGAGCACACCGAGGTGCCTGCTTCGTTCTTTGTTGTCATCATTCAAGTGCTAAGACACATGCAATGGATTTAGAAAATGAGACATTAAAGGTGGAGGAGAACCTGGATGCTGTAAATGCAGAAACTGCATGAATTCTGAGCATGTTATATTTTATGTGGATAAGAAATATGCTGTGACAAAGCTTCAGAGGATAAATCTAAGACTTGGAGGCATTATCCAACATCACTTTTAAAGTGTGAAGTAGGAACTTGAGCTATTTGTCTGATTTTCCTCTGAAAGTTTTATGTTCTCTGCAAAGCATCCAGGCAGCCTGTGTGGGGGACAGGCACCGGCTGCACTTTCTGCTGCAGGTTTCAGGGGCTGAGCTCCTGTAGATCACAAGCTGATGAGCACTTGGAAGAGATTCAGTAGGGCAGAGGAGCACTGGTTGTACTGGTGTGTGCGCACGGCTGTGCACAAGGTGACACTGGGTGGAATTTTTCTACCATTACTTGTGGCCTCACTTCCCATCCCCTGGAGAGGCAGGACACCTGTCTGTTGGGCCTCTTAGTACTTGTCAATGTATGTTGGTAGAAGCTGGATTATCCCTGGAATATTTTGCTGCTGGCATGTTACTGTTCTCATGGCTTGGCAAGTCAGGATGAACATCTCTTGTCTTCACAACTCTCTGACTTTGCCCCATAGTAGTCCTTCACCTCCTATGTTTCCCTTAGGAAACTCCTATCTGCAAAGAGCCCCAGGGTCTCTGACTGAGCCCAGAATCACAGTGTTGGAGCCCACAATTCAGACTAGGGGCAACTAGCAGCGGGTTTCTGAGGTCCTTCATCCAGAACCGGGACAGAGCAAACAGAGGCTGCGTTTTCCTTCTTGGCTTTGCATTCACCTCAAGTGTTAGTGGCTTGTCCAGTCTCCATCGCCTCACCCAGACACCCTCAATTTTCTTCTACCAGGTAGACATGGACTCCTTGGACCCATTCTTTGTGTCTGAGAATTGGAGCCTCCTGACCAAGGCCCAGGAGAATATCTTTGCTCCAGCCCTGTCCTTCTTTGGGACTCTTGACAGTTTCAGTCTCTGTCCAGAGCAGAACAGAGAATGAAGGTAAATGTAATATACCAGTAAGTGTGAATCCAATTCCAAATCTGCAGTTAAGGGGGGCATCCATTCTGCCACACGAGAGGTGGTTCCACAAAGTACAGGAGGTCCTGCCAAGAGCTTTTTTTGGCTGTTCAGTCAAAACTTCCCTTTGCCTAATTTTCCATTGCTCCTGGGCACAGTATGTGCCTTCTTGTAGCACCCCAAATAACCTTCGCTCACTACCATTGAGTTATTGTTTCATGTAAATGATATTGGAAGCTCCTTCAGCCCCAGCCAGGGAGAAAGGCTTCCCCTCCTTGCCAGGGGACTATGTAATACAACAGTTTTCTGCCAGTACTGCTCCGCGGGGGCCAGGAGAGAAGCAGGAGGGACATAATGTGCTTTCCACGAGGGAAGCCCATTCTATCAAGGTCTGCTGGGGCTTGCTCTGCTGCTGGCATGGTTGCCTCTCCCAAGTTGTACAGGACTTGATAAAGTCAGACAGCTGGATGAAAGAGCGTAAATACCCTAAACTTAAACATGCTATTGAGAAGCTGAAGGCAGGACATAAATAACTGCACTCTCGCTTTCATGTTTATCATACAATTGCAACAGGACCATATTTGGAATAAATATTCCAATATTTGAATGCAACATGTGATTGGAGTTTATCTGTTGTTATGTTTTGAGCAAATATTCAGAAAACTCATTATTTCGGATATCCCCCTCTTCTCACTTTTCCCAAAATGAGGTGGAGCTCAGCAGTTTGGAGACTGCCTAGGCTGCCTTTCACATTTTTGAAACCCCTAAGTCTGGCCCTGGAGCTGAGTTTGTTCCTGAACCATCTGGGAGGCAGGGCTGTGGTGAGCCTGCTCCAGCCAGCGGCTAGTCCTGGCAATGACAAAGGACCAAAGCAAGGCCATGGCAGGATAGGCTCATGACAACTGCTCCATCCAAAAGGGGAGAGAGGCAGAGCACTCTGACTTGCTCTCTTGCATGGACAGGCCTCCACCTCTGCCTGCTTGTGGTTCCCAGAAAGACTTTCACAGTTACAGGACCACCACCTCTTGGAGACAGAAGGGAACACTAGTGTCATCTCTTAGGGCTGCCAAAATTGTTGTTTCCTGTCCATGTTGCAGTGGAACACAGGAGTTCAGGTGATGGATGAAACCATTTGAGAAGCTCTTGCTCCCCTGAGTGTCTGGAAGGTGAAATCTGCCATCACCGGCCTCTTTTCCAAGGACTCTAATCCGTAAAGGGGGACAGGATCTCACTGCCCCTCTGGGCTTTCCATGATGGCAATGTCTGGTTCCTACATCCCAGGGATCCCAGTGTAAAAATAGTTTTTCCCTTTGAGTTTTAATAATATCAAGAGGTCCCCAGCACTTCCAGCCATGATCAGGTGAAGCACAAAAAATTATTCAAAAGCTTTGAGAAGGATGCAACAAAAACAGAGGATCAAGTAAACTACAAGGATGTCTTTATCCCCCAAACAGTGTTGTTAACTGAGGTTATGACTATACACATTTGTAAGAAGTTAAATTCTGTTAATGTGTGGAGGATGCACAGGCTGGTCTGCACTGACACCATGAACACATATGGGTGGAGGGCTGGTGTTGTCATCACAAAGGTTGCTTGAAGACAGTCTCTGATTCATACAGCTCACACGCACTGTGGTGGGCATCACCGACAGCCAGCCAAGGTGCTAATGCAATGCTTGGCCAATGCTGTTAGCAAGAGAAACGGTTCAGGGCTCTGCAGACTCACATGAGCCAGTCCCGTGGTCCTGCGTGACAATGCTGCTCCCGGGCTGCTTTGACTCGGTTCCGCTGGCTGAGTTGTGTTCCAGCCTTCACAAACGCAGCTGATTAACACCGTGGTACCTTGTTAGGACAATGTGGATTTGATCAGAGGTTGTATCCAAGGTTATCTTTGCTGGGGAAATGCAGTGTTACAAAGTAGCGTTTCCCGTGACATTCCCTTTATTCTCCCTTTCACTCTTACTAGATCAGATTTTGGCAGAGAACGTTCTGCTTAATTCCATTTGCTTTTAAAAACATGAGTTCTGCAATTAATTTTCATCTTTCTATTGTCTCAGAAATGTTGGTCAACAGGGAGAATAATTAGTCTTCTGGACTAGATTTCTAGCATACACTGGGGCATCGCACTGCCAACGACTGCCAGGCACGGGCTGCATTAGGGAGGAAATGAAATCTATGGGCATGGTGTGTGGAAACTCATGATTTCTCTCTCACACATTTACACAATCACTAGCACACGTGCACTAACCGCTGCCAATGCACTCAGATGAACATTCACACTCTTACACGGTCGCTCTCACTTGCAATAAGACACACGCATCTGTTCAGCCAACCACCCCAGGGCTCCAGCACTGCTGACGTGATGTGCTCCTGCCCTCAGCACCCGCACACAGCACTGACACAGGCTCCCTGTCATGTGCCGTCGCAGTTTTTCTTCATACAACTGGGCGGTAGGTTGCTCTGCATTCTTAGGATCAGTGGAAATGCCATCTCTCCAGAGCTTGAAGCATAAATCTTCATCCACCCCAATGCTTGCCAAGCTGTCCATGCAGCAGGGAGCACAAGCTATGGATGAGCAAACAGTTCACAACCTTTTATCACGCCCTTCTTTCTGCTGGCTCCATGGCTACACCCCCATTTGCTTTGTGACTGGGAACACTGGGGTACAGAAATGTGTCGCTCCCTTCTCCCAAGCGCCTCTATCCCTTTGCCAGATGTTCATCTTCTTCCATGCAGAAGACACTGCAGGGTGACATCAGCACCCTCTTGCAAGAGGGTACTTTGGAACAGGCTGCCCAGGGAAGTGGTGGAGTCACCATCTCTGGAGATGCTCAAAAGAAAGTGTAGACATGGCACTTCAGGACATGGTCTAGTGGACATGGTAGTGCTGGGTTGATGGTTGGACTTGATGACCTTAGAGGTCTTTTCCAACCTTAACGATTCTATGATTCTACTCTTGGGTTTGGTCGCAGTCCCACTTAGTCTCCTCGTTGCTCTGTGTGCAGGCTGGGGGGCATTTGGATAATTCCTTCTCCCTGGGTTCATACCAACATTCAAATGTCCCATGTATACAAGTTCTTAATATTTAACTGTCTTTTTCTGAAACTCCATTTTCCCCCTCTCAGGAGGAGCAATATAAAGAGGGGAGCAGCCAGGGTGGACAGAAAGGATTGTCCCCCTTGTTTGTTTCTTTGTGATCTCCACTGCCCTAGGAAAAGGCACTTGGGTACATCTTCTTCCTTCGTGAGGTCCTGCACTGAGGGTGACTCAGCCTTGCAGGTTTGAGCTGCTCCTAAACACGGTGCTCCTTCAGCTCAGAGCAACTAACACAGAACAGCGGGTTGAATTTGTTGACACATCTCAGAGAGATCTCACTGATTAATGTGCTGAATCTCAAACACGGGCTAAGAGCATGAAATCCCTAACAGGGGTTTAGATCAGAGATAACATAATAATACACAGAACTCTTGGAAACATTTTCAAACCATGTAATGTCTATATTCTTAGTGTTCCTGACAGTGTTAATGGAACCAGCTAGCTGACAATATCTCCTCTGCATTCAATTCCCTGATTGCTTTCAAACCCCTTTTCATGTAGACATGGTTCTTCCAGCTCCATTTAAATCTTCCAAGCCTATAGGAACTGGGATCTTGAGCTGGTGAGTTACTTCTCCCCACTCTGTGATCAGGGACAAGAGGCTCTAAAGGCTCCCCCAAAGGCGATGCCCTCACAAGGGGCAGGGAGGGCTCAGTTTTACTGGTAGAAGGGAAGCTGCTACAGGCCAAGAGGAGAATGTGAGCTTTGCTTTTGTGTCTCTGTTCTGCTCCTCAGCAGTGTGGGGAGGGGAATGATGAAACACTGTTTGAGCGTTCCAGGCAGGTCAGGGAATGCTTATCACTTTGCCTCATCCTGCAGGGAAAGGCATAGGAGAGAGCAGACTGTGCAGTGATTCACTGAAAAGCTCTGCTTCCCCCTGTCAGAGCCTTACATGGTGTATAGCTCATGTCTGTTGCTTTAATCCTTTGGAGATGCTGGGTCAGTTTTTCCTGTTCCTCTGGCTTCAGCTGCACGTGCTCTGGGTGCATTGAGCCGAAGTTTCCTGAGCTCTCCAAAGGGACAACAGTGAGGTTTACACTCCTCCTACTTCTCTGGTCTATGTCTCGTGCTTTATTCGTAAAGGGAACAACAAAAGTCGAGATGGTTCCCCTGCCTTTTCCCACCACACCCCACATGTGCCCATGCCATCATGTTTAGTCTCTGAAGGACTTAGAGGAGGCAGCTCTGGGATTTCATGCTGAAGCAGTCAGGGATATTTTCTCGGGTTGTGAGGCAGCGAGGGGGAAGGTTCCCAAACCCCCCTCTGAGTTCTGGCACTGGTGCAATTAAATGAGCTGGAAAAGGGCCCTTCCCAGCAAGGGCCGTGCGTGTACTCACAATGGCATGTGCTCTCAGGAAGGGAGAGGTCCCCATCCAAACCCCACACACAGCTGGCTCCAAGCGTACTTCACCTTCACCTGGCTCATTTGTGGGTCTCAACTCTCACTCTGATGTTACCTGCATTATTTCGCTTGCTTCCTGCCTGTGGCCTATGATCACCTTTGCTGATATGGGACAGTGACACTGGCAGTGAACCACATGACAGCAGAGCATGACTGCTCTGGGAGTGCAGACCCTTTGGAGCAGCCTCCAGAGGGAGATGCCAGCCCGGCTGCGGCAGATGCAGCTTCCCTAACTTGAGCTGTGCTCCCCAGCTGTCCTCTGGCTTGCTGGTGAAAACATGGAGCACAGGTCTCCAGGTCAAGGCATGGATCACCACCAGATTTAGGCAGGGAATTTGAGGCAGCTGTAATTGAGCCCATGAAGGAGGAAGTGCCAGGACCAGAGTCAGTGTGTCCAGCCCAGCACCTCAGCTGTGAGGGGAGGGTGCCCAAAAACAAGGGCAGCCATCACCTTCTCACACAGCAGAGTGGTACTAATGAGAGGCAACTGTCCCATCACAGGCTGCCCACCACAGTCCCGTCACACACTTTGCATCTGGCTAATGTTGAAGAGTCCTTTGCAGGCTTACTGGGCGCCAAGGCAGAGCTCTGCCAGCACGGCTGGAGTTGGGGAGCTGCTGGCATCCACGCCAGCCTGGGCTTGCCCTCCTCAACCTCCCATCCCAGCCTCCATCCAGCCCCACAGCGACCCACAGCCACTGTCAGGGAGGTGTTTGTGAGCCTGCTGCCAGTTCCAGAGAACACTTCACGCTGCCAGCAGCATCCCCTGTGTTATGTCCCATCACACGCTTGTCTGTGGGCAGCTCTAGCACCACCTCACCTGCCACAGGGCAGGCTCAGCCCCAGCACCCCATTGAGAGCCTGGCAGGTCTCAATGCCTCAGTACCCATCCCTGGAGCACCCAAAGGAAAGGGGAAGGGGAAAACAGGGTGAAGTCTTGGGGATATTCAGGGATACCTTGGGAACAGTTCGGACCTACCCAGAACAGCTACATAACAACACAGTCCTTCTTGGGCCAAAGGAAGAAAAAAGAGTTTGCAAACCCTGTGGTTGCACTACTTGTCTGTGGACCTCCAAAAGCAGCAATTTGCCTTTTCTGGCCTCTCAGCTCCCTCTCCCTGCCCAGCTTCCGCAGACACACTGTGTCCCTCTCCATGGTATATGCAAAAGCTGGTTTATGCAAAGCTGTGCTGCAATTTGTTTAACAGCCCATGAAAGGGTGGCTGACTTCTCAGGTGGTGAGTTTTCTGCATTGTTGTTAAAGAACATTGTGGTTTCTTTTTTTTTTTTTCCAGTCTTGGAAGATTTTGGGTACTGAACAGAATGGGAACTAAATTTGCTAGACCAAATAATCCTTGTTTTTTCTAACAGAATAAGCACCATATAAAATATACTAGTGACAGTCTTCCAGCTCCCCACTGCACAGGTCCAGTGGCACATCACAACATTAGGTGACAACCTCACAGCAGGATTTGGCCCTCTTAGCTCCTCCATGGAGCTCTGAATGCCCTTCAAGACATTGTCCCATGTAGTCAAACATACCCTGTACGTCACTTTATCTCTTGATGGTTCCTTGTCAACTAGGCATGATTTTAAAAAGTGTGTGATTTTTGCAATGTTGTTTTAGGGAGAGTGAGAATGTCTCAGCAGTCACTGTACTGCAATGCTGTGGCTAGTTTACCAACTTCAGGCAACACTCAGAGCTGATCCTCAGGCAAGCAGCCTGGCCAATGTAAGCATTGCTCCCCAACCAAGTCTAACTGCATCCTTTCAGGGCACAAGGAGATTTTCTGCGTTTCTGGCTAAAACCTAGGCTGATCTTTTTGGGTGAACTCCTCTACTCTGCTCTGGTGGGACCTCACCTAGAGTACTGTGTCCAGCTCTGGAACCCTCAACACAAGAAGGACATAGACCTGATGGAGTGGGACTAGAGTAGGGCCACAAAAATGATCAGAGGGCTGGAACACCTCTCCTATGAAGACAGACTGAGAGAGTTGAGGTTCTTCAGCCTGGAGAAGAGAAGGCTCTGAGGAGACCTTATAGTAGGCCTTCCAGTATCTGAAGGAGGCCTACAAGAAGGCTGGGGAGGGACTTTTTACAAGGGCTTGTAGCGATAAGGACAAGGAGTGATGTTTTCAAGCTACAGGAGGGTAGATTTAGATTAGACATTAGGAAGTAGTTCTTTACTGTGAGGGTGGTGGAACACTGGCCCAGATTGCCCAGAGAGGTGGTGGAGGCCCCATCCCTGGAGATGTTCAAGGCCAGGCTTGATGGGGCTCTGAGCAACCTGATCTAGTAAGAGATGTCTCTGCTGACTGCAGCGAGGTTGGACTAGACGACCTTGGAACGTCCCTTCCAATCCAGTGCATTCTACGTTTCTATGAAATGGTGCTGCCAACCAGCTCCAGCCAGAAGCAGAGTCCTACTGCACGAGGTGCTGGTCACCATGCTGTGGTGGGAATGCAAGGCTGTTTTTCCTCTTCATAAACAAGCGCCTCACTTGGTAGAAATTTGTTTCTTGCAATTCTCCTTATTAAAGAAACAGGAAATCTAGTAAAAATAATTAATACAATTTACCCATTTTGGGGTACTGGAAGAACTACTCTTGCTGTTACGGTAATGGTCTCAGCCATAATAGGAGAGATCTGTGTAGAAATAACACTTCTGATTAGATGCATGATATTTTATCTCCGTTTTAGTTGATCTTGCAGTACTAGAAATCAGCTTCCACATACCAGCATGGATCATGCCTTTGGGAAGGGGGCTTCTGCTCCAGACTGGGAGTTCAGCAGCTGGGAATCATGGGGAAGACTGGAATGCACAAGTATAACCCACCAATGTAATGTCACCACAAAAGAGAGAAGTGCAAGGCCAGATACCTTGGGATGGATCCTCCCAGCAGTGATGGGGAAAAACTGGTGCCAGAAAGCCCTGGAGAGACCATGTCTGGAAAGGTGCATGCAGTTCTGGTTGCCTGCTTCAAAAGAGACACACTCCTTGCTCTCTGCACATAAGTCTGAGGTAAATACCAGGGATAGTGAAAAGCTACTCTTGGCTGTTTATGCTAAAGATCTCTGCTGGCAAAAGAACAAATGGGTATAAAGTGGTGGTTATGAATTTAATCTGAAAATGAGGAAATAAAGTCTGAAGGTCAGGAGTGAGAACTAGGAACAGCCTGCCCTATGAACAGCTTTAAAATGGAGATGATCCACAGGAGGATAAAGGCACATTGCTGTTGGTGGGGTCAGGTCCAGCCAACGGCAGCTTGGTGGGTCCTCGTCTGCACAAGCTGCCCAGTGCCAGGCATAATCTGCCTTGTGCACAAGGAGCTGCCAAGGCAGAGGAGCTGAGGAGAGCTGGGGTACAGGCTCTCGGTATCAGCTCTTCCTCTGAAATCTTCTCATCTCTCCAGAATGGTCTGTTCATTTCGCTCAGTCTTTTTTCTCCCAGGGCACACTGAAGTCCCATTTTTTCCAGACCTGGAATTTCTGGGTGCTGACAAGAGCACTGCTGCAGTGTGTGCGTACAGGTGGAGAGGGCTTGCTAAATACTCACATTGTAGCTCTCTGTGCCTTGAAATTAGCACATATTTTCTCAGAAGTTACCCCCAACCAAATCTCTGCACTACACAATCCCACAGTGACCTTCTTTAGGGCAGACAGCGCATGTCTGCCACACACAGCTCCTGCAGCTAGTCATCCTGGTTCCTCCCTGGGCAGCCCAGCTGTGCACAGCCCCAGGGAACCCCAGCTCCACTTCCAGGCAGGGACAAGGGGATGTGCAGAGGGCTCAGGAATGGCAGGGTAGGGGGAGAGACAAGCACAACCCACATCGGAACTCAGTCAGTCCTTCCTATCATGCATCCAGTGCAAAGAAGAGGCAAGAGCCTGCTAATATGTGAGTGGAAGGAAAGAAGGATGTGTTTGTTGTGCATGAGTGCAGGGTAGTGACAGCCTCACTCATACTGAGAAGCTTTTAACCCCCCTTTCCTGGTGAGACTCAGCAAGTGTCTTCACACAAGCACTTGGCAAGGGGGAGCACGGAGACCCCACAGCCAGCAATCAGGCTGCTCCCCCAGAGCTCTGCCCTTATTCATGGGCAAAGAGTTCAAACAATTATCGTTCGACTTGGCTATTTGTTAGTGTTCACATTGTGTGACTGATAGCTGAAATCATCTGCCATTGTTTCTGTTCCCTGACTGGATGGCTTTTAAACAGGGGACCCAAAAATACACTCTGGTAAGAAATATCAGACGAATATTCACTTGGGACTGAATTTCCATGTTTCTGCCTTGCGAACACTTGGCCCAACGTGGAGCTGCCGTGCACACGCTCACCAGGAACCCCAGCACTGCCAGAAATCCCAGCAAGCTGGACGTCAAGCCATGCTGAGCATACATCTTGGCAAAGCTCCTGTTCTTCACTGTGTGACTGGCTCTGGGGGGTACTGAGCAACCGCTCTGAGCCCTCAAGGGTGAGGTCCTCTCCAAAGTTTGACCTGTTTTATTTGTGAACTTTGTGATCTCTTCTGCATATCTTCCAAGCGAGGAAGTGTCGCTTCGGGACCTTGCTGTGAGCTTTGCATTGGACAACAGCTGCCATGACAACTGTAGATATGTCACTGTACAGGTCCTCTGACACTGCCTCTCCACCTTTCTCCTCTGGACTACCAAGTAGAGGTGGAAATCATGGATGCAGTAGAGCTTTCACGATCATGGCTTCTGCCTGGGCAAGTAAGAACTGTGGCTAGCAGCCCTGCACAATGCCTGGTGCATGCCACCGCCCCTTGTCTAGCAGCACATGCATGTTCAGCCCCTCTGCAAACCACCTCTTGGCTGGGGGTGGGCATGCATAGCAGACAGGAGTGCAAAGCCTCCAGGGGCGCTGGCTATAGTAGTACTTCCAGATAAGAAGTGACTCAGTATCCTCATCTATTCCTACTCTGCCCATCACCTGGAGAAGGAAAAACGGTGGAAGGAAGGTGCAGCCATGGGGCATCAATTTGCACCACAAAGTGTGTGTGCCAGGCACCCTGCTTTTCTCACCACCTGTCATCTCCATTTGAAAATATCTTGGTCTGTCTCTCCAGAGGCCTTCTGGGAACAGGAGCTGGTACCTGCTGCAGCCCTCTGAGTCCTTGCAATGAGCCAGACACTGCAGTGTAACCTCAAACGGGTGATAAAACCTGATATTTGTGTAGGATGGGGAGCTTGCCTGGCAGGTGGGCAGTGGTGTGCTGCTGGAACAGACATGGTGAAGAGCTCCTCTCCAGGCACACTGGCTTTCCAAGGAAGTGCTGTGCGAGTTCCATGGAACTGCCATGTAACCTTTTCAGGACAGGCTCTGCTGAAGCAGGGGAGCATGGCTATCAGCCTGCCAGGGTCTGACACTGGCTGGCAAGGAAACCACAAGCAGCTCCACTAGCATATGTAGGAACAGAAAACCCACTTCAGGAGCTTTTTAGAGCAAGATGGGCGTCCTGACCACACATGGCTGTCACTGATAGAGGTATCTCTTAACTTAGAAGCACTTTGACCTCAAGATGGGTTTGGGCCAACAAGCCAGGGTTTGGGTGAGAAGCTGCAGGTGAGGAGGGCAGGTAAGCATAGATCCCATGGCTTAATGGCTCAATGCTGCACATCTCTCCCCTGCCACCTGGGAATTAGGAATAATATTTCTCAAAGAAAGGTTTCAGATCCCTCAGCTTCCCACTAAGGAGCCCAGGCACATCTGTGTCAAGAGCTTGGTTCCCAGGTCCTTGTTAGCTTAGGGAAAGCCAATGTGGCCGTCAGCCCCTCTGCTGCCCGAGCATCCCTGTAGGTGCAGCTGTGCAGAGTTACTGCTCCTCCCAGCCTGACAATTATCCTCCAGCACCTCTACAGAATCACAGAGTCACCATGGTTGGAAAAGACCTTTAAGATCATCAAGTCCAACCATTATCTATCTCCACCAGGCCACTTCTACACCATTTCCTTGAGCACCCTATCTAGACAGCTTTTAAATACATCCAGGGATGGTGATTCAAAAACTTCCCAGGGCAGCCTGTTCCAGTCTTTGATAACCCTTTTGGTATAGAAGTTTTCCCTAACGTCCAACCTAAACCACCCCTGACATAACTTGACACCTTTTCCTCTTGTCCTGTCAACTGTGACTTGTGAGAAGAGACCAACACCCATCTCCCTGCCACCTCCTTTCAGGTAGTTGCAGAGAGCAAGAAGGTCTCCCCTTGGCCTCCTTTTCTTCAGACTAAACAACCCCAGTTCCCTCAGTAGCTCCTTATACAGCTCATTCTCCAGACCCCTCACCAGCTCCATTGTCCTTCTCTGGACCCACTCCAGAACCTTGATGTCTCTCTTACCCTGCAGCACCCCAAACTGAACACAATACTCAAGGTGTGGCCTCACCAGCACCAAGTATAGTGGGACAATCACTTCTCTGCATCTCAGAGGAGCTTGGATTTTCTGGCAAGACAACCTTGCAGACCAATGTTTGGCAGCTGTTAATCCCTTCACCTCTCTGCTGGCCACGCTGACCCCAGCTCCCTCCTGACAGCTGGCACCAGCAGGCACTCAAAGATCTGGGAGTCACAACTTCTGGCTGAAAGAGTCACCTGCCTGGGTTTAACCCCAGTCCTGCTGCAGGGCTCCACTTGGCTCATCCATAATCTGAGGAAGGCACCTTGTTGCCTCTCCACAGAACTGTCTGCATGACAGGTGGGGGACAGCACACACAAATGAGCTGTGCCTCCTGGGGCTGCAGGGATGCTGCTGAGGAAAAGCCTCCTTGAGCAGAAGCAGGTCTGGGCTGCCTCTGTCAGCATGGGATGTCCCAGGCAGCTGCTGCGCAGAGTGCGAATGGGCACACAAATCAGCAAGGGAGGCTGGAGGAGCAGCCATGGCTCCCTGCCCAAGTCACCGCACTGCTTTCCCTTCACTGACAGGGTTCTCACAGCCCAAACACTCCTCAGGGCATCCTAACCTTGAAAACTCTGCCTGTGTTATGTGTCAAGTCGTATTTACCTTGCTAGGAGGATTCAGGGCAGGTTTTATATTATGAGTAGTGTTGGAGGGGCATGCAGGCAGGTGATTCCAAACCCCTGATGCATCCACCCTGATGCAGTTGACAGACCTGGCTAAGCATCCCATCTTGGAAACCCAAGGGAAGAATTTGCAGCAGAACAGTGCAATGTTGTAACTGTTGGTTTTTTACGGGGGATGCAGATAAGATTCAGTTCTGGTATCAAATAGTCTCCAAAAGGAATTCAATCACCTCTTCCTTGCAAGTGTATCACTCCCCACTAGTAAGAGGGAGGGTCCTGTGGACCTTTGATTCTCCACAAGAAAAAGTTGACCCACCTCAGTGCAGGAGAGGGCTTACAGCCAAGAGCCTGGAGCACAGCTACATTTGAAGGACAGGGTCAGGACCTTGCCTTTCCTGCTGCCAGCAGGGTAATATCCAGATGAGCCTCTGCAGGACAGGGTAAAGATGAGTCCTACATCACAGGACTTCCCACCATGTCTGGCATAGACCTTCTAAGGGGCTGAAGGACTGATCTATGGGGTTCGCTGCTCAGCTGAGCAACTTCTCTGAGATGGCACTCCGAGCAGATGGCAGCTGAGAATGTGACATGGATCTCAGAAAATCAGGGAAATGCAAATATTTGTGATATTAGAAATAGCTGCAAAAATATAGACCAATAAAAGCCATCATTAGGATTATAATAAGAAATGCATTCCAGAGCTGCCGCTGTGTCCTAGCTTGCTTGGGAAGCTGGCATCTTGGCCTCCCTCTTCCAGTGCTGGTTTTCCCCATAGGATTGCTTCAACTACGTCTTTCCTGTGTCTGTTGTCTGAGATGTCCAACACTACCCCTGCGAACGAAGGAGGGGGGACATAAAATGGAGACTCCTGAGGAACTGCCTCCATCCTCATCTGAGCTTGAACCTCTCTTCCTGTTTTCTTCTCCCATGCAAAGGCTCCCCATTTGGAGGGCAGATCTGAAGGAAAGCCCACCCAGCCAAGGCACAGTGGGCCAAGGCTATCTTGTTTGCAAAGCCTGCTGATTTCCACACTGCCTCACATTAAACTTCCTGGCTTTACTTGAAATATTTTTTTTTATTTAAAGGCCCTTTATCTTCATGTGATACTCATGAAGAAAAGAGCAGTTTGGTGGCTCTGTTTCAAAGCTCTGGAAGACTCTGGTCCCATCACACTGGCTGTTGATTTAAACTTGTTTTGCTTGTTGTAGTCACTGGAAATACAGTGGGATACCAAGAATGACATAACTAGTGGTGAAACTGGGGCAAGAAATCCTAAACTCACCAGTTCAGGCTATCATCACATGCCTATTCATGTGGCCTGGGGAACTGTGTGCTCCAGAGGTCTGAAGGAATCCTCCCTGTGCCCATTGCTGACATCAGAAGTTGTTAACGGCACTGGTGGGAAGCTGATCTGCAGGTGTCTGGAAGCTCTAAAAAGAAATTACCAACATGTTCATAGCAGCACACAGAGCTGGCAGAGAGGGCTGCAGTTAGAGTGGCATGGATCAGGAGATGTCCCTCAATGGGCCTGCCCAGATTCTAGTGCACAGTACTGGAACTGGTGTGCTGGGAACAACTCACTGCCACATCCCCACCTCGTATAGACACAGTGTTCCTGTCATTTTCTGTGGTAGGTGACAAGTGCAATCACATCTGAGGTTTTACAAACACAGATCTGTCTGTGTCCGTCTTTATGTCATGTTCTTGCTGGGCTCTGAACAACTGCAGTGGGAACATGGTTGAACTGTGTTGTGAAGGGTCTGTCTACAGCCGACAGGCATGCAAAAGATATGAGACACACAAGTACACAGCTGAGAACGGCCCCAGCTCAGCCCCAGCCGCTGTCCTGGAGCTGATGGCCCCAGCTCAGCAGCCTGCTTAGTCATCACCACCACAATCCAGTTCGTGGAGGTTCACTGATGCTCGAATTGGGTCATCAGTACCCTCGGTGTAGGTGGCATGCCTTGCTGACAGCCATTTGCTGTCCTGCCAGAGGGGGTGTTGGAAAGCCCAGCCTTGTCTTAGGGAGGTTTTCCAAAGATACTGGGGTCTGCAAGAGCAGGTGGTTCTTGTTTCATACCTGTCTGGTTATGGCTGGGGCAAAAGCGAATAGTGCAATAGCTGCACAGGCTAGCTGTCCTTCATGGGAAGGAATGGCAGTGGTGCAGGAGAAGACAATGTGTGTGACTACAGAGCAAGGTCATGCTAGGGCAAATTTGACATTGTCTCTAAGAAGCACCACTGTTCTTAGCGAGGCTGTCTTCTCTGAGCAGGAGTGGTCGTGGCTGTTCTCAGACTGTGCTGGAGATACAGCTACTGCACCTCCAAATGATGTGAGGTAGCAACTGTTGGGGTCCATGATCTTCTTATGCTAAAAGCTATAAGGTGCTGAGAAAAACCATAAACATGCAATTTTACCTAAAACCAAGTAGGAAGGTGATCGAGAATCATGCTAATGGTTTTCTTAGGTATTTCCATGGTCCTTGAGATATTTAATGAAGTCACAAAGTTTTTTGTTAGACCAGAGAGAAACGTCAAGGGGGGAAGAATGAGGGGAAATTGTTGAAGGTGAGAAGCTGTATTATCTTCTCTGGACAGATACTCAGAGCTAACCACAGACATGGCACAGCTGGTTCAGCTAACAAGGCAGTAGCCAAACTGCACCAAAGCTGGCTCTAGTCTACCTGAAAGG